>JAOUWY010000035.1:12936619-12953312 GCA_025728095.1 Prietella phreatophila
TTATATTTGTCAATACCCCTGACTTAGATGAAGATCAGATCACATTTTATGACAAATTTATTCAGAAAACCATGAAAATCCAAAAGGTTCACATACTTTTTCTTGAGACTGTATGTAGACTCCAACCCATCTGGCCCCAACAAACCATTCCATTGTCAAAGTCACCAATATCCCAGTTTCCCCTATTCTGATGTTTGAAGTTAAAAGTGCGAGTTCTTAAAATCTTAATCCCTCTCACTTTGCATATGCCTTCTCGACTAGTGCACTCCAGAACTCCGCCCCTTCAGCTGAGTGGACAAACAGAAGCTTCCCATCTCTGACTGGCAGCCGGTCATCAATCACCACATCTACCCATTCCCCAAACTGCCAAAACTGCAAGAGAGGAGTGAGAACACTGATTATTACATCAGGTCAACCAGAGTGAGACTAATAGTCCTTTTAATCTGGTAGCTGATAATCATTCAAATGCAAATGACACTTTATTAAAAAATACAGTGCATGATGTTGCTGCTGTGGAACCTGGTATAAATCACATCCATACAATGCCATACACATGACAGATCAGTGCATAGAAAAACAATATCATGTACAGCAGGAACAATTATACTAGCTCAGTTAATAGGAGGTACTGTATATAGGACATTCAACATATTGCATACCATTGCTTTTGTCAGGTGGGAAGTTTGAGCTTTTTTTTATCTTAATACTTTCACTCGCTACTTTAAAACATGCTACTTTCCACATACTACAATGCATCACATACTCTTTTTAAATCATGATGTGACTTTTTGCAAGATAGCTTCAATTAGTTCAATAAAAAAAACTGTAAAAAAGAAACAAACATATTAACCAAAAATAACACATTATGTTCTTTAGGAGATAAGTAGGCTCCCATGATTAACTGTAGATCAACGTCTGGGATATTCATAACCCTAATGAAAATATTGAATTATTTCTAATGAAAACATTGAAGTATTTCTAATGCATCCTGTCCAGACAGTCTCAGAGATGACTTATGGGTTTGGAAAGCATTCTATAAATTCACTGGAATGGTTTGGCAATTTTTCACAACAATATTATTTCACATCACAGCTTGCATATCACTGCAGGGTTTGTAGTTCCAGAAGATCTCAGGCTTTGTTGATGAGGACTAGATGAGGTCTACAAACAGCTAACACAACACAATGCAACATTACTCCCCAATTCAATAATCATCCAGTGCTGTTAGTCAAACAAGGTAGACTATCATAGAACATAGTAGACTATCATTTCAACAACTGCTGATCCCCACATGATTGGCTTTGCCACAAGTCTCAGTGAACAATCCATGCTGTTTTATTCAGATGACTGAGTCTAAATAGGCTGAACAGGTTTGTGAAACAGACCCATGTATGCTACTATAATTTGACATGAGGGTGCAAGCTCTGCCCTGCCTTGGTGAGTTGTATGCAACTGGGTATCTGTTTTCCCCATAAATAATCCCTGTAAATATAGCTAACAGTGAGGGGGGTGGTTTGAAATGCTGTATATGCAGTTCTACTGAATGCTGCCCTAGGGGATGGGAAGGGAAAGGCCATGCAGTAAAGCAGTAATTTTTTGCCTTGATGTTAGCAGAGGGACCAGAAATTATCGCGTATTCACATTAGTAATAGAGGTCTTGCTGACTTTTAATGTGACAAATTGTGATATGATACCTGGAAGTGAAAGATTCCAGCATACTGTTGATGGAAGCTCTGGCCATGAGGTACCACACGGCGAAGCAGTGGCTCATTCAGAGTAAGACATGCAATGGCCGCCAGCAGCCAACAGTCCCCTTAGTCAGAAAGTGATAATTAGCAAGAATGAAAGAGAAATTTTTGTCTAGTTACTAATAAAGATATGTTACAAAAACAAACACTGCTGCTCATGTTGAGTCACAGGGCACCATAAAACACTCGGAGAAAAGCATCTTCCCTCTACTGCATACACACTTAAAGGTTAAGCTCACAGATGCCCATGATTGGCTAGTGTATGTATATATATATATAATTATGATTGACAGGGAATACAATATGCTAACCCTCCTACCCACTATGGCCAGTCCTGCTGTGGCCTCACCTGGAGTCAAACTTGCAATCTCCATATGAAAGGGATAAAGGTTTTTCTCTTGTGCCACTTGGGAGTCAAAAGCTAATTTTTATGTTATATATTGTTATGCAATGGATGTAGTCCATCCATCCTCTACCGCTTACAACTTTTTCAGGGACACGGTAAACCTGGAGCCTATCCCAGGGAGCATCGTTCACAAGGTGGGGTACACCCTGGACAGGGTGCAAATGCAATGGATATAGTTTTTTTCTTAAATTTTCTGGTTCAGAAATTAGCTCCACTCCCATAAAGCTGCTCAACTTTGCCCCTTTTCATTAAATGGCAACTTATATAGCAGAGTTTCAACAGACAAAGTGGTGTTAGTTTAACTGGAAGAGAAAGTTAGTCAGTTTTTTCAATGTTATTGTAGTACACCTTTCACACAGCAAAAAAAGAAAAATCATTTTTGAATTTTTGCCTTAAGAAAAAAAAAATCTTCCACTTCTTTCTAATCATATTGTTCAGCTAAAACATTCTTTCCATCTCTACAGAGTGTAGTGTCTTACCTAGAGCTCCTTGGCAGATGTCCGTGCGAGTGGCTCCAACTACAATGAAGTGTGGGTCAGTACAGAACTCCTGGAGTGCACAGAGAAGACCTATGGGTCAGACAGGGCACAGAAGTGACTGGAATATCTATGAGGTTTGTAGGTGTTTAGATGTAAACTGTGAAGATGGAAACAGAGCCTCCACAGGTAAGCAGCTTGTGAGAGGCTTGCATACTACAGACTCTCACCGTGGGTCTTATCCAGCAAACTCCTTTGGTTTTGGCAGAGCCGGGTGCCAACTCCTTGAATCCTAGTGCGGAAGGTTGGGCTGGGAAGGTTTCATCCTCATATAAACGGCCACTCTGAAGGCAGCTGGCATGCAAAGACTCAAAGTCTTGACCGAGGAACTTCAGAGCCCTATCATTCTGGCCAAGACCTTCATTGCGGTCCCACTCACTCCTCAGGCGCGCAGCTACTCCAGTGGCATATATAGGCTCCATGGGTCAGTAGCTAGTAATTCTGAGAATAGCATGGAAACTGATTAGATATTCATGAATTTAATGTCTTAACATTGATTTAAGTAAGCAAATTATTATTACTAATAATAAAATCAGTGCACAATCTCATGCATAACCTCAATATGATTTCCTTTTGGTGTGTGTGTCACATTTATTTGGAATAATGCCAGGAAGAATTTACAATTAAAAAAATATTGGAGGGTTAAAAGATTTAGAAACAGTTATGTGGATAAAATATTGTTTCCAGTACAAAGAACATTAATGGATACTCTCGCAGAAATGAAAAATTAACAAGTAGACATAATTAATACTACTTAATTGAAAAATGCCTACCTTTAGATCTCTAGTTCTGATATTCTTGATATCACTCTCCAGTTGACATTAAAAAGCTTGGATGTTGCTTATTTTTAATCAGGTTAGTTTATTTTCTGTATAGCCTGAGCTGTGCCAAATACCAAGCCCGCTGTGTCCTGTGCCAGTGTGGCTAAAAAAACAAGCCTGAGTGAGTTGCTGGGTTGCCAGATTTGATCAATCCCCTTTCTGTGATGTATATTTAAAGCCTTCTAATTCAGTTTTAATTTCAACCCAAGTTACAGTTTTGTTTTCTACAGCCCATTACTATCTGTAAACAGTTTGATTAAAATAAATAAATAAATAAATATCTAACTGAGCTGTATGTTTCAATCTGGCATCATTATGCAAGCCGTCAGCTCTGCACTTCATGGGTTGGGCGACTGCAGTGAGGAGGAGCTGTGAGCAGACTGCAGACCGGTGGGCATGACTTTCAGCAGCCTTTCAGACACACCCTTCAGACTATTCTGGGTAAGTTCCTGCAGGTAGGTTTCCTCTTCAATTCTTCTATCTCAAAAAAGTCATTAAAGTAAAGAAACTGTGAGTAATCTTTCAAAAATGCACACATTAGGATGAATTCATATATTTTGAGGTCTTTTTTTAATTATTATTATTTCCACAGTGTGTAAGCTTTCTTGCTGATAATAAAACAAACACATTCCTAGCACATGATGCATTTCTGAAATTTTTAAGGTGTTCTCTACCTACAGTGGGAGAAATAATTATTGAAAACATCAACATTTTTTCTCAGTAAATATATTTCCAATGAGCTGGCCCGCCTTGTGCCTGATGCTTCCTGGGATAGGCTCCAGGTTCCCCGCGACCCTGAAGAAGGAATAACCGGTAGAAGATGGATGTATGGATGGATATTTCCAATGAGGCTATTCACATGAAATTTTCTCCACTTTGGTATTAACTCAAGAAATCCACACATACTATAAAGTAATCCAAAACATTAAAGTCCATGAATGAGGTTATGTGTAATAAAGTGGAATGACAGGGAAAAAAAGTAATGAACAAGCTAAGTGATATTTATTTAATATTTAGTGAAGAAGCCTTTGTTTGTAATGACAGCTTCAAGATGCTTCCTGTATGAGGAAATTAATCAGCCGCAGTATTCAGGTGTGATTTTGGCTCATTCAACTGGATTCAAGTCAGGTGATTGACTGGATCATTTTAACCTTTATTTCTTTTCTCTGAAACCAACTGAGAATTTCCTTGCTATATGCTTTGTATACACTGGAATTCTTTGAATCGTTGTCCTGCTGGAAGGTCCACCCATTTTCATCATTCTGGTGAATGGCAGCAGATTCTTCTCAAGAATCACCCGGTAAAGGGCTCCATTCATCGTTCCTTCAATTATATGAAGTCTGCGAGTACCATGTGATGAAAAACAGCCCCACACCATGATGCTTCCACCTCCAAACTTCACTGTTGGTATAGTGTTTTTAGGGTGATGTGAAGTGCCATTTCTTCTCCAAACTAGGTGTGTAGTATAACAGCCAAAAAGTTAAATGTTGTTCTCATCTGACCAGACTACACTCTTCCAGTATTTCATAGGCTTGTCCACATGAGTTGTAGCAAGCTTTAAATGAGCTTTGACATGCCTTTACTTTAGTAATGGAGTCTTGCGGGGTGAGACTCAATTCATCCCAAGAGTGTTCAGTGGGATTGCGGTCAGGGCTCTGTGCAGACCACTCCAATTCTTCCACACTAACCATATCTTCACTGAGCTCACTTTGTACACAGGGGCAACAGTTTGGATAAGAATCACATATGGATGTGTCCACAAATTTTTGTTCATTTAGTGTATATAGTACATAATTATATTATATGCTGCATATCACCACTAAATAGTAAGTAAGATTCTATTTTTTGATCTCTTGTAGGGCACAGTGGCTTAGTGGTTAGCACACTTGACTCGCACCTCCAGTATTGAGGGCTCAAAACCTGCTTCTGCACTGTGTGCTCAAAGTTTGGGTGTTCCCCCCATGCTTTGGGGGTTTCCTCCAGATACTCTGTTTTCTTCCTCCAGTAGAAAAGACATGTGCTGTAGGCTGACTGGCATTTCCAAACTGTCTGTAGTGTGTGTATGATAAGTGGTACAGAAAATGGATGGATGGATGGCTCTCCAGTAGTAGCTACATTATTACACAGTATTTTTTTTAAAGATAAAACAATCTCTTATATGACCACAACACAATAAGTAAATTCTCTGCATACTACATTTTTTTCTTTGTACTCTCTCTGGTTCTTATACATCTGTATAATTTATCCTGGTTAGAATTGGGTTAGAAGAAGGCAAGAGTAAATTGTAAATCTGTGACATGGCCCGTGTGTAGCCAATGTTACAGACAGTGAAAATCTATGTTTATTAGCAATTATTAGGAGAAATGTAAAATGTTGGAACCTATCATTACTTTATTTAAATTACTTTTGCTTAGAGTATGCATTTCATTCTTGATTAATTGTAATATACCTTATGATTTATGATTTAATGTAAATTATATTTATTGTAACACAACGAGGCAAACATCTATTTCAACAGTCACCCAGGCCACAGATATGCTAATGAAATGGTTTCATGAGATGTCTGCACATTGCCCATCTGATATCTAAGGGCTTCAGCGGCTCCCTTAAGTCCTTTAGCCTCAGCTCTGGGTGTAGAATGTGAGAACAGAGCATCATAGAGTTCATTTAGATGTTTTGTTTCCATCTAACACCAACTGACTGGAAATTGAAGGACAGCAGTTCCCCTGCAAACATGGAATGCTCAGAACAGAAAAAATCTGCAGTGTGGGTAATGTGGAGTGTTCTGAAGATTTGATTAGTTGTGGTGCAGCTTATAATAGAAGTAACGGTATCAGTCATGGATGGGGCTATGGGATAATGGCTGGGCATATAAATAGATAGTCTGGGCATCAAGATTTATGGTTTGAAAAACAAGTTCATTTCAGATTTTTCCCCACAAGGGGGCAATAGTAGGCTACAGCATAGTGAGACGGTCACCTGCCAGTATAGCCCCATGTGACCGAAATCTCACAAATCTCTCAGTACCAGGAGAGTACAGAGAGAAAGAGATAGTGAAGGGATTTCTGATATTACATAACTTTAAGGATCACGTCCTTACCTGAACAGGCGTCAGTGTCTGTGGCACATGCCACTGAGATTAAATGCCATGAAAAATGCCATACCATGAAAGTCAAAAACATGCCAGAACAAAGTGGAATAACCAGATCATCTACTACACTAAAGATCAAATATTCCACATCTGTTACTTAACAGGTCAACATGAACACAGTACTGCTTGACTACTCTCTTGGGTTATTCAGTTCATGTGCTGCTTAAAGCCCTGTGCTAAAAATACCTAGATACGTTTTGCCAAACAGAACAAATATGTACTTATGCTGTCAAGTAGGTCTGTTGTGGTGAGAGTAAGAATGGTTGAACATATTTCCCCCCAGTGTTATATTCCTCGTTAATCAACCTAGTTTAATCGCATTTCCTTTGCACACCTGCACACTTGATAACTCTAATCTCTAAGTTGCAATTTTGCACACATTCCGTAATTGCACCCACACTATGTCGACATGCAAAATTTATCTACCTGTACACATTGTGTGACTGCTGCTCTGTGCAACTGCTAAAAGGAGAGCAATGTGCAATTTTATATGTAAATTGTATATTGTCAGTGTGAACTCCCAACCTATAATTTACGTAGCCTACTCAGCCCATGCACTTTGTATGTGTAGGCTGTGCTTTCTTTACTGTCATATGCACAGGCAGTATACAATTCCAAAAAAGTTGGGGCGTGGTGTAAAGTGTAAATAAAAACAAAATGCAATGATTTGCAAATCTCATAAACCCGTATGTTATTCTCAATAGAACATAGAAAACATATCAAATGTTTAAACTGAGGAAATGTACCATTGTAAGGAAAAATAAAGTAATTTTGAATTTGATGGCAAAGAAAAGGTTGGAAAAGGTAACAGGTCAGTAACATGATTGGGTATAAAAAGACTATCTTAGAGAGGCAGAGTCTCTCAGAAGTAAAGATGGGATGGAATCTGGATGGAAGCATATGTTGCTGTAAAATCTGTATATACCTTTCAGCATTTATAGTACCTTTCCAGATGTACAAACTGCCCATTCCATAGGCACTATTGCACCACCATACCATCAGAGATGCAGGCTGTTGAACTTAGTGCTGATAAAAAGCCAGATGGTCCCTTTCATTTTTAGTCTTCTTTAGTATAGAGCAGTGTTTTTCAACCTTTTTTGATCCACAGCACATTTTTTACACTGGAAAAATCTTGCAGCACACCACCAACCAAAAATGTTACAAAATGACACTCTATCCTAATACAGTATATGTATATAATTACAATATAGTTTCTCAATTTATTTATACTCACTCAGTGTGAAAACTGGGCCTGTTAGATAAACACAAAGCCGATATCCTGGCAGGAATTGAAGAAAGACACATACGAAGGTCTTCTTCAACAGCTCTCAGTCTCTCTGTTTTTAGTTTTTATGGCAGTTAGGCTTGAAAAGCTCAGCTCACATAGATATGTTGTGGAAAATGGGAGCAATGTCAAAACAGCTTTGTTGGCCAGAATGGGGAACTCTTTGGCAGCAGTCAACCAAAAACTGTCCAAATGAAGATCAGCAAATCTTAGCTTTCAACCACGATCTTGTTTCAGTTCAGATTGTTCCTCCTGCTCCTGTAAAGTCATGTCCTTTCCAAAAAACTGATGCTGAGCTGTTTGGGTCCCTAACCCAGTCAAGGCATTCAGTGGAGGATGAAGAGAAATAAAATGACAAATTCTCCTCAAGCGTTTTCAAATGTTTACCTATTACCTCACACAGTGAAGCAATGTGTTTTACCATTTCTCTGTGAGTGGGAACATCTCAAGGTTGGCACTTTGCACATGTTGTTGCCAGAGGTGCACCTTTAAAAGGAATCCATTTATTTTATCCGTGCTTGTAAGCAGGTTTTTTTTCATCCTTGCATCCGTGTGTTCAGTTCAATCAGATGATGAAATATATCTGCCAGATATGCCAGCTTTGCACACCACTCATCACTTGCAAACAGATTTAAGTAATCGGACCTCTCATTTGTCAGAAACACTTTGTTAACTCATACACACGGGCCAGCACCTTGTCGCATGACAACCATCGGCCCTCCATATGGAGCAATAAGGCTAGATGCAAATCTATGACTTTTTAAAGGTCTTTACAAAGTTTCCTATGCACACATCATCCAACACAGGAACTAGTTCTGCTGGTAAAGTCTTTGCAACGAGGGCCTCACGGTGCAAATAACAGTGCGTAACAATAAGATCTTGGTTTCTTTCCTTCACTCTGCTAGCGAAGCCTTTGGTGCGCCCGACATGGCTGCAGCTCTCTCAGTGCAAACAGTTGTGCAATTTTCCCACGTTAGTCCTACCTGGTCAAGATATTCCGATGTGACCCGAAAAAGTTCGTCTCCTCTTGCAAAATAGGAAGTTTTCTCGAATGGCATCTCCATCCACAAAACGCATATTGGTTTGTTTCTCTGTGTTTTCACACAGGTCAACAAAATAGTTCATCGGCTTGTTTTGAAGCGATTGGTGTTTTGTTTGGAGATGGTGTTTAAGCTTGATTGACACCATGGTGCTGTTGGACAGCTTCTCGCCACACACCAAACGTAATGGAGTCGGTGTCGTCTCATCCCCGGTGAAAGGAAATCCGAACAAAAGATAGCTTTCGCTATATTGCCTCGAGCTCACCATCTTTGTTTTCTTTTTGCCAACACTCATACTGGGGCCTTCACCTGGGTCAGAATCTTGTGCAGGGCCCAGTTCGGAGTTTGCATTTTTCCTTTTTAAAAACTTCATCACTTCACTCCATCAGTGACTACGCTTACATGGATAGCAGAAATCTAATTGTTGACCTTATTCTAAGTAAGATAATAATGTGATTAAGGTGTTTACATGAGTCGCTTTTAGAATACTCCTGTCATGTTCCCAGTTTACATGTTATAGAACATAATTAAATTAACAGCCTGCGTCATTACGTTACCGCACCTCGCCGTCCGACGTCCCTCCAGAATTTCACGTATCAACATAAAGTTTGTCTTTGTTATGGTACTGTATACAGTTTTGGGTGTTTTTATGACATTTTTTATGAACGCTTTAAGTGCAGTTAATTATTTGTCACGATATACATGCAAATAGATGACTGCTTGAAGACGTGGGCTGCGTCTCTTACCGTCTATATAGTAGCCGAGATACATGTATTTTCCCCCACTACAGGCCTATAGTAAGCAAGTATGCGGTTTGAGACGAACTCTCTTGTTCGCCGTAAAACTGCCATGTGTGATCCTGTCCTGTCGCAAAATGCGGTGAAAACTCTCACACGACATTTATAATGTGATTAAGGTGTTTACATGTCTGTAATACATGTCCATAATTCGATTAAAACAGGAGTACTCCACCTGTCTTAATTCAATTATAACTTAATGAGTATGACCTTAATCAGATTAAAGTAATTAAATATTGCTGTTTATATGGTAGTTTCATAATCAAAATATCGTCTTAATCGGGTTAAGAGTGGATTATTGTTGTCCATGTAAATGCACTGACTGTCACCATGACCTGTCACACGCATAACTAATTCTCTTGTCTCTAAGAAGGAACGAGGCAATTAGCTACCTGCTGCTACCTGGACGAATATTACATTACTCTGCCAGTCATTATATTACAGCACAGACGACAACAGACAATGGCATATTATTTGTAGATGATAATTCATAAATGTTAATTTAAAAAAAAGAATTTTAACACTAATTAAGTGAAATTGGATAATTTCTCATGGCACACCTGACGATCTTTCAAAGCATACTAGTGTGCTGCAGCACAGTGGTTGAAAGTCACTGGTATAGAGGATGAGGTAACCATGGTTTCCAAAAAGAATTTCAAATTTCAATTCATCTGACCAGAGAACAGTTTTCCACTATGCCTCAGTCCATTTTAAATGAGCTTTGGCCCAGAGGAGACAGCGGGGTTTCTGGATCATGTTCACATATGGCTTCTTCTTTGTATGATAGAGTTTTAAGCAGCATTTGTGGATGATATGTTTTCTTTGTTCTTTTGTGAATAGCATTTGGGTTTATTAGATTTGCAAATCATTGCATTCTGTTTTTATTAACATTTTACACAGTGTCCCAACTTTTTTGGAATTGGTGTTGTATAGAAGAAGAAGAAAAAGAAGCAGAAGAACCCTTTATTTGTTACATATACATTACAGCACAGTGAAATTAATTTCTTTGCATATCCTAACTTGTTAGGAACCTGGGGTCAAATCACAGGTTCAGCCATTATATGGCACAACTGAAGCAGATAGGGTCAAGGGAACAAAGCTTGAAACCGCTAATCTTCTGCTCAGAAACCCAGATACTTAGCCATATACCAGCAGCAGCAAGAGCAACAACAACAATGACAACAACAACAAAATAGTACCTGACAGCCTACCACAATTAGGGTTTGTCAAGAGCAGTTTCTTGCCCTCAGATCACATGAACATTTATATGAGGTATGCTGGAGAAACATAATGAGTGAAAATGTTTCTATGCAGTTTTCTAGACAACATCCTACCATGCTCTTTGGAATTTGTAAAATGGCTGAGCAGGCCCCGCTGACCTTGATTTATGATCAAAATGGCAAAAAATTAAAATTAGAAAAAACAATCCACTGAAAAAAACATGTAGAGAGATATTATATTTACCATTGCATAGACAAATGGAGATTTAGAAGTTGGTGCACAATCACAAGCACTGGTATAGAGATGTGGGGGAAAAAGTGGTCTGGCCAGCTGGGTCATTCTTCATAAGCTTGACAAGTGGATGATTATACATGTGTGGTGTCCACCAGGCGTGAATACTTGATCCTTACAGTGAGGGGGTTCGGTGTCTATGTTATACTCTGGGAGGCATTGTGCTGGTATGGTTTTGGTCCACATTTAACCTAGCAAGCAGGATCACCACAAAGCAATACAAATACAAAAACATTTCTATCCTGATGGGAATGGTCCCTTCCAGGATGACTCCACCCCCATTCACAGGGCACAAGATCTCACTGAATGGCTTGATAAGGATGAAAATGATATAACTTATCTGTTATGGCCTTCACAGTTACCAGATCTCAACCCAGTCGAACACCTATGGGAGATTTTGGACTGGTGTGTTAGACAGCGCCATCCATCACCATAATCAACACATCAATTTACAGAATATCTTTTGGAAGAATGATTTTTAACCATCTAGTACAGATCCAAAGACTTGTAGAATCTATGCGAAGCTGCTGTGAAAGCTTCTGGTGGCCTGATACCTTACTAACACACTATGTTGTTTTATTGTCTTTCATTTATCGCTCATCTCTATATAGTGGATGGACTTTAT
Source organism: Prietella phreatophila (assembly GCA_025728095.1). Lineage (NCBI taxonomy): Eukaryota > Metazoa > Chordata > Actinopteri > Siluriformes > Ictaluridae > Prietella > Prietella phreatophila. The sequence goes on from JAOUWY010000035.1 coordinate 12,948,541, forward strand.
TGATCCATAATGGACAGTTTAGATTGTATTCTGTAAAGATGAAAATTGTGTCCCAGAAAAACAAAATGTTTTTCGTACATGATGTAACTTCCTCTGCTTTTCTCCTTACAGAGTGTGAGCTAGAGATAAAGGGATGGAAACAGCATTCTGGTTGCTGCAGCTATTAGAGAGAGAGAGAGAGAGAGAGAGAGAGAGAGAGAGAGATGTGGGACTCTCAGACTGTATCTCATCTCATCTGAGCTTTCCTGCTGTTATGCGCATAAGTATGCATAGTATTTAACAATTTATATGCACACAATAAGGCCAAAAGTATGTGAACACCAAAACTGTTTCCACAAGGTAGAAACAGAACTGAATAGAAGGTCTTTGTATGCTGTAACATTAAGATTTACCTTCACTATAATTACAGGGCTGAGCCCAAACCTGTTCCAGTAGGATGCACAAACAAGCCCTCATTGAATTTGTAATGGTTTTAAAAGTTATAATGGGAATTGTATTGGCTTTACTGGTAATTTGTTGCCTTCTATTGGTTGCATGCTATGTTTAGTGCATACCACTAGACATAATGGTTAGCTTATGGGTTGTAGTAGTTTATAGTGGAAACCTTTAGAATTTCTATATGGTTTCTATTGTTTTTTTTTGTGCCCCAGCAGGGTTTTTGGACTGAATTGGCAAACTGCCACAGCCACCCCCCAAAATCTAGTGGAAATTCTTCCCAGTAGCGTGGATGCCTAAATCTGGAAAGGGATGTTCAACAGGTACACATGGCTATGATTGTCAGGTGTCCACAAACTTTTGGCTATATATCAGAATAATTCTGAAAATTCAAATTCGTAACATAGTTATTATATGAACTAGTTAACTGTCGAGACTAAGGCACACTGCAACCTGCTTGTGTAAATGTTCCAGGAAGCATCGTGCTCTGCGTGAGAAACGCAAGGCAAACGCACAGGCGCGCGTATCTGCAGCGCTTCATGCTCGAGCTTTTGAAGATTCCTTCAAGAAGCTCTCGCGCTCCTTTAACCAGAGGCGGCGCTGTTCTGTGTGATCGCAGAGAGACAGAATTCCGCCTTCCTGCGGCTAAGAAAGCTTCACTTGTCAAAGATTGGAGCAGTTTGTCCACTGGAATGCGGCGTGTTCAGTAGAGCGACTCTATACACTGGAGTATAAAATGAGCGGCGTTGGGAAGGAGGCGGTGCGGGAGACAGGGACGCGCAACGATGGTTACCCACAAGATGCGTGGAACTGAGAGTGAAGCTTGATCAGGAAGACTTGTACTGCGATTTTCCCCCCTACACCATTAGCATGTCGGAGCGAGGAGCTGTTCAGCGAGCGGGAGTTGCGTCTCCCCACCTGCAGCCCTTCAAATCGGTCAGCATTTCATCAAATCGCCCGGTTCAGATGAACCTGTTTGCGACATGGGAAATCGACCGCTCGTCTCCCAGCTGTGTTCCAAGGTACGTGCGTGCGTGCGTGTGTGTGTGCCCGCGCGGAGTTACAGGTTGCAGCATTCCCGCCTTACCACATTTCAACTCGTCACATTGTGTAGGACGCCATCACTCTTTTGAAACTTCGCATGAGAAGTCGTTCCGTAGCCTACATGATGTACAATTTCCCCAAACATTGTTTCAGTGTTGAATAAAGTAAAGCTCTGGACGTAAAGGAAGACTCCACCCTGGAACACATTAAATACGTTTATGTTAAAATATTCCTGATGTGATTAGCAATTGTGGTATTAATTTGTTGCCTGGTCCTGAATTTTTGTTATTGCCGTGAGAAGTCCTGCTTGTGTTCCCCTCTGACGTCACAAGGGGAAATGGCTAGTGCAGTTACCCAGGTGTATGAATAATGCTGCTTTTGAATGGAGGCCCCACCTCCAGCCAGTAAAAGCCAATGAAAACACCATCTCAATCTGAAGTTCCATCTCGGCAACTTCTTCTGAAGTAGTGCTGCGTTGGAGTCAAAGTTGCACCTTGTAATTCCCTGCCTACACGTGGTAAAAACCACCGAAAACACCCCTCCTCAACTTGCAATTTCACCCCGTCAACTTGCGCTAGTCTTCTCGGCTACCAGTTGTTTCCCTGTTTTGGGTGATGTCAAAATTAAAATGCTCACAGAACTTCACATTACCACTTACAAGGAAAGTCGAATACAGCCTAATAACTGGGAAATTTCTGACTTCCCAGTAGAAAGATCAGCTTGAACAGATCTCCAACTTGTAATTTTTCTCAGAGTTGTGATTCTGTGACTTTACTTCAAGAAAGTGGTACTTGGTTACAAGAAATAACATGATTTAAGGTTTTTAAGTAGTCTTCTGAGTTTCTGTGTACTGTATATTTGAAATCGCTAAATACTGGCTGATACTTTGAAATCATAAGTGAAATGTCAGCTTGAGATTTGAGAAGATTTTTGCTCTTTCATCTAATTGTTGGCACTTTAACAGTGAATTAGCACATCCGTCCATTTAAATAAATAAATAAATAAAAGCACTAACCGAATTACGTCAGTTCCAGTTTTTGTAGACTGTTAACAGTGAGTATTGCTTTTATTTCTGACTTCAGATGGACAAGTTAGCATGAACCCTCAACTGTGGGAAATAGGTCCCCACCCAGAGCTCCCTGAATCGCAGGAACCCCATCTCAAGTGCACTGCACATGAAAAAAAAACCAACCAACCAAACACACATACATTGCTGTCATAGGTGACTGGACTTCTTTCTTGCTTTTCTCCTTGCAAACTCATCCTCCAAACCAAGTCCAGCTCTTTAACAAGCTCTTTAATGACAGCATGTTGAGTCTTCTTTTGCCATTTTTAGTTTAGTTCAGTTTTAATCTGACCCAACATCCTCTGGCTTCTCTTTTCTTTTTCTTCTTTTTGTTGACCCACTTAGTGTGGGTTTACAGTTATCTACATTTTCATCAAAGAGGTCAGTAATTTCCATGTGGGCCACAAGCTAATTTTCACACACTGTGTTTATTTGGCTGTGAAGTACCCTTATTCGCTTCATTTACAGGTCCCCATATGTGTACCTGCGCTGTGAGTTATCTGTGCATAGTTGCTCATGGTTTCATGTATAGATTACTGTTAATTAGTCTATTTAAGAGTCTATGTAACATTTATATGCTGTCTGAGTGATTCATTACTAGGGTTTACTAGAATTGAATACCAGCACTTAGTGTAACCCTTGTTTTTAGTTGTAAATCTCTTCTACCAATTGTTTCTGGTAAATTGATGTTGCACCATTTGTGTCCCTGTCAGCTCCTTTATCAGCTCTATGCTTGGTCTGTATTCTGCCTCTCTTTGGATAAAAGCATCGACGACTGGACTGCGGGGCCTTTACCTGGACTTGAAAGTTGGCTGGGACCTGAGGCTGGGCCGTGGCTGGGTCGTGGGCCCGATGCATGACCAGAGACATGGCAGGAATGGGGCTCCGAGACATGGCAGGGATGAGAGGTCTAGCTGGGGCATGAGACATAGCTTGGTCTTGGACTTGGGACATAGCTTGGACTTGGGACATAGCTTGGTCTTGGGACATAGCTTGGTCTTGGACTTCGGGAGCGGGAGGCTGCTCGTGGATATCGTGGGCTCGAGGCTGGGTCTGGATTTGGACATTGTGGACTTGAGACTTTGCTTTAATCGAGCCTTCCAGCTCCTGCACTTTGGCCGTCGGAGTCTTTTTCTGTTTCTCAGTGCTCATCCTTCTCTCCTTTTCCTCCTCTAGTTGCTCCTTCAGTTGCTTTCGTTCTCCGTCTAGTTTACCGATCATGGCGTCAGCAACCCTCATCCGGAGTGTCTCCTCTTGCAGCAAAACCTGTGTTGTCTGTAGTTGTGACTCTACTTCAGACAGAGTGCTGCGTAAACCCTCCAACTCCAGCTGCATTTTGCGCATCTTTTCAGCCATCTCCTTCTTCTGATGCTCACTCTCGCTGTGCTTAAGTTGGAGCTCCTGCGGCTGAGTCTTGCCGGCTTCTGTATCACTCCCTTTCACTTGCTCATAGTACACAGGAATTGGGAGCTCCGCCGTATTCACGTTACTCAGTAACTCATTCAGTTCACAATTCGACCCTGCTGTTCTAAACTCCTCCCGGAACAGGTTCAAAAACTGCCGTATATCCTCCAGCACCCCGGGTCTCGAGGCCACTACTCGCTGTGCCCACGTGTGAGCTGGGCCAAAAAGGCGAGACAACATAAACTGAATGAACTGTCCTTCAGTTGGCTTAGGGTCACACAGGCTGGAAAAATGATGCTGGCAGGCTACCACAAAATAATCCACGTAAAAGAGACCATTATACAGCTCCGGCCTGTTCTTGGGAGTCTTCTGTGCAAACTGCATCGAACCCACAGCGGGAAAACTGGGTGTGGCCTTTCGAGTTCGGCTTCCTTGCCGTTCATCAGCAGCATCCTTGGTGAGGCGGTTTGATCTTTTCCCCATGACCCGCTGCATCCGTATTTCCAGCGCGTTATTCTGTGACGTGGCTGTGACTAGACGTAGTCGTAGTCGGACGCAGATACAGATCAACACTCTTTATTAACACAAATGTCAAAGTACAAAACAAAACGTGGCTTTAAGCAATCCCATTTGTGGCATGAACACTCTCTACAAACAGTCCCTCTAAGTGCACTTCTCAGCATGAATGAACACAAACAAAATCACAAACATACATCAACAATAACGCGCGCCGTGCTCCGAAACCCCGGCGCCTAAATAGCCTACATAATCTAACATAAATGTGACACACCTGCGCTATGTCACCGTGGCTACGCTAACCCCC
>JAOUWY010000035.1:13025157-13039454 GCA_025728095.1 Prietella phreatophila
CAATAAAAGCACTGATATACTTTTCTTCACGCAACTTCGGTCTCCCGTGTCTCTGTGCTTCTGCCTTATCTCGAGTACCACTCGCTTACAATATATTTAGTACATAGTATAAATGTGCCAATTAAGATACAGGGTTCGTTATTGTTGGGAAATGTTTGTATGCCATGGTGTGTTCTGGGAAATAGAGTTTCTTGTTGATTCCAGCGCAGATGTGACAATAGGTAGGTTCATATTGGATAACCGGTGAGATTTCCTCTTAAGCAAGGGTGAGTCTTGGGTATAAATTGTTTCTGGAAGTGTTTAGGAATGCATGGGTGGATGAACCTTATTGCATAATGCTAGTGAAAGGATTAGAATTTATTGCGAGAAACATGGGACTCAATTTCATATATGCCAGACCAAATGAGCAAATTCTCTGATGATTCTGCAGAATCATTTTGGACAATAGATTTAAGCATATAATTGGGTTACCACTAGAAGACAATATAAACATTATTTATGCAAACCACACAGACCATATTTTGGGAAGCCAATGCCCAAGTTGGCTGAGACAAGTCCAACTACAAAGCTGAGAGACAGTACAGAAAATGTCTTGAGACTGGACCAGAGTCCTACAACCGTATTGTGAACAGCATTGTCTTAGCACACAGTAGGTCTCCTGATATCCACTAAGTACTTTGAAATGGCAATTTAATCTGAACATCAGCGCTGACTGAATTCATCCTTTTATGGCTGCCACACTTCCAGCATAATAATACACCATGTCACAGGGCCGACATATCAGCATATGGTTCTATTGAGCATATTTGTGGCAAGGTAAAAATAACTAATCATAGAAAGACTGCGCATCCATCCAATTTTCAGCAATCATTTTCACATGGCATCACATTATTGCACAACACATCCAATATCTTGTAAATCCATGCCAGGCTAAGTTCATGCTGTTTTGAAGGCTGAAGGAGGAATACTATATTTTATTGTTACAGAATAAACTGGGAACTCAGTGTTCAAATCTGTATTAAAAAAACTATTTAAAAAAATCAGATTGTTCATAACCATTGAGCAAAAACTCTAAGCTTTAACTCAAGTTAAAACTTGATTTTCCAAGTTATTGTGTGTAGAGATTGACTGAACATTACAAATTACAAATGGTAACCATTAACCAAAAAAGACAAAATTATTAATGATTTTCTGTTTTCTTTTCTGGCCATTAAACAACATCTTTTAATTCAAATTATCCATGATAAGTAAATTTAAAAGAAGAAATGAGATCACTATATATTGTGGTACAGTGTAGAAGTACTGTACATCAATTGTATGCCAGACTTATGGTGCACTATGGATAAAAAAAAAAATAGTGCACAGTTCAGGGAATATAATTTGTCCACATAGAATTCCGACAATACGAAATGGCTGCTCCCCAAATAGTGTGTTATATCATAAATAGGGAATTAATTCAGACGCAAAATTAGTGGCTCAAAGAATACTTCAAGGGAATCTTCACCATCAATAAAAGTTTTTGAAACCTGACGTGGGAATTATAACGTGACAGACTTTGGAAACATAACATTCCCAGTCGAAATTTTCTGAACAGCAACTGTGGCAGACAGCAATGACGGCAGGTCATATAAAGAGCAAAATTAAAATAGGCTACTTTAAAAGAATCTATCTACCTATTATTGCAATCAAAATTATTCAAGCCCCATTGCAAATTTGGTTTATTGTCAAGATTTACATACTTTCAGCTGTTTGCAATGAACAAATCAAACAAAAGCAATTGAAATTCAATTCAAGTTATATCAAGTTCAATTCAAGTGTTTTCCCCAAATTCAACTGAAAATGCAACATATAATGACTTCTAAAATCTCAAAATTATTCAACCCCCTGAACAGAATCCCTCACAACAGCACAAATATGCAAAACAGGCGTTGTCTCAAATTTACCTGATGCAACTAATCAAAGGCTTCATTAGTTGCACCAGGTGTGCTTGAGCTGGAACACATGAAATACCTGAACTGGCTAGGGGTTTGTTGAGTGTCATGTTTGACTGCATGTTAGAAATACGGCTAAGTCAAAAGAATGGTCCAAAAAGTTAAGAGAAGAGATCATCATCCTGCACAAACAAAAAACAGAATACAAAAAGATAGCGAAGACACTGAATGTTCCTAGAGACACTGTTAGAAGCATAGTTCACAAGTTCAAAGTTAAGGGAACAGTGGTTACACATTTACATTTACTCACTTAGCAGACGCTTTTATCGAAAGCGACTTACAAATGAGAAAAATACAAGCAAACTTAGGTTACACTACCTGGATGGGGCAGAAAAAGGAAGATATCAACAGCTGCAACGAGACTTCTGAGAATGAAGGTTGTGAAGAACTCTCAAGTGACTGCAAAAGACCTGCAGCAAGACTTTGTGGCAACAGGCACTGATGCCAGAACTTCCAGACATACACCACTACTGACCCCTCAGCACAAGAAAAGTCAGCTCAAAATCATATAAATAAGCCAATAGAAGTTTTGGGATTCTGTTCAGTGGAGCGATGAAACAAAACTGGAACTTTTCGGCACGATGGATCAGCTGCATGTCTGGAGGAAGAAGAATGAAGAAAGAACACTCTGTCCACATTCAAGCATGGTGGTGGCTCGGTGATGCTCTGGGGCTGCTTTGCATCCTCTGGCACTGGAAACCTGCAGCGTGTGGAAGGCAAGATGGATTCAGTGAAATATCAGGAAATCCTAGGAGAAAACGTCATGTTGTTTGATGTCATTGGACCTTCCATTGGGACAATGATCCCAAGCATACCTCAAATTCCACAAAGGCTTGGTTGCAGAAGAAGTCCTTGAAGATTCCAAAGGACCATCACAGTCACCTGACTTGAACCCCATAGAAAATCTCTGGTGGGATTTGAAGAAGGTGGTTGTAGCACACAAACTCAAGAATATTACTGAACTGGAGACCCTTGATCATGAGGAATGGTCTAAGATTCTTCAGGAATGCTGCCAGAAGCTGGTGTCTGGCTCTGCATCTTGTTTGCAGCAGGTAATAATACTAAAAGGGTGCTCTATTAAGTACTAAAGATGCTTGCCATGAAGGGGTTCAATCATTTTGAAACTGGAGAAATCATTATAAGTTGGATTTGCAGTTGAATTTGGAGAAACCGCTTAAAGCATTCATTGTATGTCAATTGATTTTGTTTGATTTGTACATTACCAACAGATGCAAGTCAGTAAATTTTGACAATAAACCTGATTTACAATGGGGGTTAAATAAATTTCATTGCAACTGATTGCAATCTATCTGTCTGTCTGTCTGTCTGTCCTTACTGGGCTTATGCTCATCTCTTGTCTTTTCTGTGATGACAGCAAATAAACTAAGGATGTGAAAGATAGAGATTGGATCGAAATTATTAAATATTTTAAAAATGCTACATTTAATTTGCTATGTTCGGCCTGGGTTTTATGCAACTAACCCATTTTCATTAGAAGCAGACACAAGTTCATTATTTTATTTCTCCAGATAGTTAGTGGTTATTTAGCACTCATGTATTTAGAATGCTAGCTAATTGGTGACTCCGTAAACAGTACAAATTGGCAAAGAAACAACTGTCTCAGTCGAATTGTGCTTCATGCATTCCAGCTGAAAAGTCCACTTCTGTTAAAAATATGTAGGTATTTTTGTTGCATAATTTGCAAAGAAATTTGTGTTCCACAAAAACAAAGCAAGAAATTAATTCATAAAATAATAGTAAGTGCTTTACACAAACATAATTAGATCTACAAAAGAACAAAAGTAGACAAATTTATTCCACAAAATAAGAATTAGTTATATTCTATTATTCTATTAACTGAACAATATGCACATGGGACATGTTTGATTTGGGGATTTCTGAAACATTTCTCATAGTCATATGTTTATATAAATCCACAAATGTGTGTTTTATCCACTCTGTCTGCATTAGCCATCAGGTTACAAAACACATTTTCACAAATGCCCATGTTACTTTGACCAATATGTACAGTAGATCTAAGTACATTTTGGTGGAAATTATCATTTTTATTTTCCCAATTATGCAATAAACATACCTCTATACCTTACCCACTTTTAAAGCAAGTATCCATTACTTACATCCTCAGTCTGTCTGCTCTGTCTACAACCTACAGAATTTCTGATATGTTTTGCATGCTTGGCTCATTACAAACTTCAGAATATTGAATGCTGCAGATATAGCCTGTGGATTGAAGCTATGTTAAAAGGATCCCTGTGGATCAAAGTGGGAAACATTGCTGGCTCACACTTGTCCTAGGTTTGATCCGAAGCTTGAGTTACTGTCTGTGTGCAGTTTTGCATGTTAACACATGTTCACATGGGTTTCACACATGTTCATTCACATTTCTCTGCTATCCTCTCAGTGTCCAAAAACATGCACCTAGGTAGATTGACTCTAGGTGTGAATGAGTGTGTGAATGTGTGCATACAGTGGCTTCCTAAAGGAGGTGAAGTCTCCTATCTTGCACCCAGTGTTCCTGGGATTGGCTCCAGATCCACTGTGACCCTGACCAGGATAAAGACGTTATTGAAGAGGAATGATTGAATATTTTATTATAAACATATTGATCAATTTAGTCAAGTAATAAGGAAGCTGGAAAATGACTTTGTGTATGTGTGTGTGTGTGTGTGTGTGTGTGCATGCATTAATTTCATGTGCAGAGAAGCTGGAAGGTGTTAGTTTTGGTGGTACCAGCTGCCAAAACACAGGCTGAGCTAGTTTAAGTCGTTCAAATCTAGTATAGTGGTTCAAATCAACTAGTATATTTGGTAAAGATGATGATTTGAAGACTTCAACCAGCTCTGCCTGTGTTTTAGCATCTGGTACCACCAAGACTAACACCTTCAAGCTCCTCTGCACATGACATTACTGCACACACACACATACACACACACAAGTGTGATATCTGTGACAGTGGTTGTTGGTGCCAGATGGGCTGGTGTGTGTATTTCAGAAACTGCTAATCTCCTTGGATTTTCACACACAACAGTCTCCAGAATTTATGCAGAATGGAGGAAAAAACAAACAAACAAAAATCCTCCCTGTGGGCGGAGGGTCTGTAGGCTGAAACACCTTGTTGATGAGAGAGAACAGAGTAGAATGACCATGCTGGTCTGTCCTGACAGTAACTCAAATAAGCACTCTTTACAACCATGGTGAGCAGAAAAGCATCTCAGAATGTACAATCAACAAACCTTGAGATGGATGGACTACAAGAGCAGAAGACTACATCAGGTGCCATAGGTTCCATACACATCCTCATATGTGTTTTTATTTGTATACTCTTGTTTTGTCTGCATGCTCCCTTACCCATATACCCACTGTTATACTGTCTGGAAAGTCTGCGTGCTATTTTTGCTATGCACAGTCTTTGGAGTTGCAGTATCTCATTTTACTCTAACATTGCACATTATGACAAATAAACCTTTGAAATATTGAAATTATGGTCATATCAAGCTGGATTTTTCAGCAACGCTATCAAAATGTCTGGTGAAAGCTTGGAGTCTGGCTTGCAAGCCTACAACATGTGACCTTATGACCTGTGTTTCTGAGTAATGAAAGTTAGTCAACAAGAGCGATTTAAAACAGCACTGGAACTCGGGAGATTGTTCAGTCATGACTCACCAACTTGCACCCTCTCGACTCTAGCCGCAAATCTCACATCACACTTTCATACTTCAGCTTGTGAAATTACTGTTTCAGAGGTGAGCAGAAACCACAGCAGAGTGATGATTAATGGCTGGAGAGGAGTGATGAAAGTAAAAACATAGAATGACTCTGCTGTTTTTAGTACATTTTACATTAAAATCTCATCATGCAAGTGGGCAAGTATGGTGTTTCCATAACTTCACTGAATTTGTTCACAGTTTTTATTCATTAAAATGAATAAACAAATAACCTGGAACCAAGCCAGAGCATGCCCACTGTTTATTTCTTACATGCTGAAGTTTATACATTAAAAATATAGTCAATTAAATAAATATTGAACTATATGCTAAACAGCCTGTCTTAATAAACAGGCTAGAAAATGTGACAGACATAAATCTGTCCTTACTGGTCTCTTACAGTAGGTCCAGACAATTTAATGCAAACAATCATGACTATGTTCGTTGTTGTGGCACTATCCTTTAAACTTCCAATTTAAGTCAGTGCTTCAGTTTATAATGTACGGCAAAGTTCTGTCATGTCTTGTATATAGATACTGAATGTTTCATAGTGACATTTGACAGAGTTTTTCTTGTGATTCCCGACATGACTGCATTGCCTGCATGTTGTAACGGATCGGGACTGGAGGCGGATGCAGGTGCAGGTCAAAGTCTTTATTATACACACAATGGAAAAAAACCACGGTCTTCACCGGGAAACGAGAAACAGGAAACGTGGGAGAAAATGAGAACATTCAAGGCATGGAAACAAACGAGACTACCGATCCAAACAATACTAACGAGGATAAACTATAGAAACGATCATACTTAGCGAAGTGCTCAGTAACCAAGGCATTTAAATAGAAAACATAATCAACTCAAAGCATGGTTACCTGGGGCAAATTAAAGTCACTTAAACTAAATGCTCAAGCCGGAAGCGAGCGAACCAAAACAATGTCACGTGACTCGTCCGGAGCCGAGCCACAGTGCCATCTGCTGGCCGTGGTGTAACATGTTAGTACTCAAAGCTGATCTGTAGGAATGTTCTTGCTAAAGAATTTGCTCTCAACTTGCCTTATGGGATAGTAGCATTTATATAAATATATATTTATATTTTACAAAGCCTTTTCCTTAGTTTGGAGCTGTGAAGGGAGGAATGTAGAAACTGTGCTTTATATCACCACTCTGTGGCTACTTCTCGGCCACAAATCCATTTGTAGCACAAAAACAGATGATGAAACTGGGATGCAATAAAGTGCTTGGCTCAACAGTTTTAAAACTTGCAAACTGAACTGGGAGACATGCTGAAGATAGGAGTCATTAAATATGTAAAAGAGAAAGTTATATTAAATATGTGTAATATCTAATCTAATACAAGACAAAGGCGCTATTTGGACGGGATTATGTTTACACAGGGACCTGGAGTAATGCCATCATTATCAGGTGCTCTTCTGTGATTTTATTTATGCCCAGAATCAGCCATGTTGGTGTTTTTTTTTCCTCCCTCCCCTGTCCCAATCTGCTTCTGATTATTTAAGTAATGCAAGTGATTTTTCAGGTTGATGCCACCTCTTGTTGCAAAAAATGTTTTTAAAATGCTTTAATCACTGTTTACTTGCTGTATTTAATCACCTTCCTGAACCGAGAAAAGATTAAAGTTTTGGAGGAGTTTTTCAACAACCTACCGGTACTTGCTATGGGTCATATATAATATCTCCATACTGTCTACACTGAGAGCCCATTAGAAAATAAAATCAATCAAAACAGTGCAATCCTAAAGGCTTATTTAAAGAGGTGTTTATATTCACACAATCCACAATATCAGACAAAGTTTACTTTTCTACAAACAAATGTAGTTAAGTTGTTATGTCTGCCGTTAGACGTGCCAAATAAATAAGCATGATGACTTGACCATGTATGACACAAGCATCCAGGTTCATAGACAAAACAACCTGCAACATACTCAACAATCCAGTGCGGAGGTGGTAAAAGAACCTACTTATGTAAAAGTGCAATTACTTATACAAATAAATACTCAGGTTGAAGTTGAAGCTCAGTTCCAAAAGTACAAAAAGTATAAACTCTTTGAGAAAGTATTAAGTAAAAGTAGAAGAAGAAATATACCTCTGCCTCAAATCACACATTAATTTTAGTTAATGATGATAAATTAGTGTCTCTTTCACTAAGAGACAATGAGGAATCTGGAGGAAAATGCTAGTTAGCTAAGCCTAACAAACAACTGCTTTATTCCTTTATCACTTGAGGTAGTCCTTGCTGCAGAACCAAAAGTCCAGAGGGTGAAGCTGGATGTGATCCTGTAGTAGGAGTTGGATCAGGCCTGACTGACTACTTGAATTTTTTTAATGTGATTGAGCATGATAATAATGACCAAACTGGCTGAAATGTAATAGTTAGCTGTCCCAATACAAACAGTCTCGATAAATATAAAGCAGCAAATATGTTTATTGGCTCTCATTCTCGCTGACACATCTGGTAAAGTTTAGATTTTTTAATTTGTTCATTTAGAATGAATCCTTGATGTTATCTGATGCTAAAAAGTCACCTTATGTCCTTATTAATACACACCTTTGTTCCTTCACACCACCTGTGTTAATTTATTTGCAGTTCATATGCGAAAGATTTATCACAGAGGAGACATGAAAAAAAAAAGATTAAAGACGCCACACAGTGAAATTAATCCAGATAGGGCTTTAGATGTAAAATAAATATTATTTTTGGTAATAATTTTGTTATAATAATGTGAATCCTGTGGTTATATTTCAAAGCTTCTTCGTGTCTTGGTAGCTTTTCTGACTAATCCCTCATTACACAGTCCCTGACTTTTGGTGGACGGGCTGTATTGTGTCATATTCTGTCCATTTTTAAATTATGTGTTTAATAGGGCTCTGTGAGAGCTTTTATAAAACCCTGAACGATACATTTCCAGAACCTTCAACAGGACTTGTATTGATAGCTCCTTGTGCTTCATGATGCTGTTTATTTAGGTATGTTCTCTAACAAACTCTTGGTTCTTCCAGAAATAGCTGTATTTGTATTGAGATCGTATGACACTTTAATTACACACAGGTTGTGTACATTCAACTAATTATGTGACTTCAGAGGGTAAATTATTGCAACAGAATTAGTTTAAGGGTTTCACAGCAACAGCGGTACATATTTATGAAATCACATATTTATATGTAAATAAATTTGCAAGCTGTATTGATCCCCTCCTCCCACTTCAATATTATAATAATCCAAACTGCACATCCCAATTGGCACATAATCCCAATTAATTTAATTTCATTTCCAAGTTATATTACGAAATGTGGAAAAGTGCAAGGGGAGTGAAAAAAAATATTTTTTTTTTGCAAAAATTTTGCAAGCCACTGTATTGAACCATAATGAAAAAAAGAGAGTGACCACACTAAACAAGAAACGTAAGAAGTATATAACCAAGTGTATTTTTTCCGCTGTCAATGTACACATATTTAAATTCATCTCACAGGAACACTTTACAATAACATTAAGTAAGAATGGGAATATACTCTGACTGTTCTATGTAAATGGCAACCATGTTAAAAAAATCTATACAACTTTAAACAATGTATTAAAAATAACAAAAAAGGGACATCTGGCTAAATTCTTCTTCCTGGTGGAATTAAAGAAAGTGAATAAAGATTTGCAAACATTTTATTTCATATGATTCCACATTTGAAAAATCATCTCATGTGACTGAAACGATTGTTGTTGTGAAAAGCACATTTTGTGTAGAGAGTAAAGATTTAACAGACCTTTCTCTCATAACAAGTATGGCCGGTTCAGTAAAATAATTATCAATGATTGTGAGAAATATCTAGACATTACACCTTTTTTTTTCTCTTTTCTGGGATGTGCCCTCTTTATATATATAAAAAAAATTAGACTTTGTAGACTTGAGTTCCCGTAGCTCTATACAGAAATGCTCTTCAAACACGAGAGCAGTTCTCGGTTGTCAGGTTACTTTTTTCTCACTTCCTTCAAAACAGGGCAATAGGAGACCCAGCATTTTGACACAGAGTTTCTTTTTTTTTCTTCTTCTCATAGCGAAGGTCCCCACAAGACTTCCCTCCAAGCAGTATGCACTTCCTGCAGTCTCATTCAGTAGGTGTCGGATTCTAGTTTTGTTTCTTGGACAATAAAGGGGCAGAGAAAGATGTCTCAAAGTCTAGTTAGGTCTTTCTCATGCTAGAAGACGAACAGGGACAAACACTCACGCGCACACGCATACGAACAAACCTGTATCCTGATGTATTGTCAGCAATGTCCACAGAATCTTGTATTTACATAAATACAAAGTTTTTAAATTGATGCTAATTGCTCCAGCTTTCTTAGGTTTCTTTAGCCGAGATCTTTTTTCGCCCATAATGAGGTGGTGTATGAATCCCTCCAGGAATGGGGCGAGAGTTGTCCAGTAGGATGACGATCAACTTAATGATTTCATATCAAACAATTCTCTGACCCAAAGGTTAAATGTGAATACGTCATGCATGGAACACCAATAAATAGCCTAATAGATAATGAACATCTTAGCACCATGGAGAGTGAGAGAAAGAGAGTGAGAGAGAGAGGGAGAGAGAGACAGCGCACAGCTCTTTTACACTTTTACAATATCTTTGACCCTTACAGTAGTACTACCATATTTTCTGGACCATAAGCCGTTTTTTTGCCTTGTAGCAGGTGCCGTGATTGTTAATGCAAAGACATATATGTTATAATTTGTGTAATTTTAGTCCAACTGTAATATCCAGTATGTCCGCAGTGGTGATATGCCTTAGCAGGTGCTAAAATATTGATATTGGGGTGATAGAGAATATTATCACCATCACAGCAGCAGTAAAAACTACTCAAAAGCAAATTACAGGGTTTCAACATTAAACATTGATGGACTGTAACTGTATCCTAAGGACAGAACATTTTCAGGCCTGACAGAGAAGTTTAGATCAGGACTGCAGTAAAGACATCAGCTCAAGAAACAGTGAACAATAACGAGACAAAAAAACCCTCCAATTTACCCATAGTGCATTTAGTTGCTGTAAATATTAGGGATGCAGCGATACTGATACTGGTATAAGATATCGGCCTGACACCGTTCTCATTTATTAATGCTCATATTCATAAAAATGCTCTGATGCCAGCATCCGATTTCACATGATACTAGGTGATGTAGGCCTGGTGTACGTAGTAATGATGGAAATCAAAACACAGCAGACTGTAACTGTGCTCTGTGAAAATATCAAGAGCTACGAGAGCACCTTCCTACAATACAAGTAACCTAACAAAATATCTTATGATGTTTAAACAGTATCTTTAATAAAGATCACAGTGGGTAGCCGACCTGAGCAAGCAGTGCATTATCATTAAAATTGAGTACAAGATGCCATGAATTGGCGAGCATGGAGCAGAGAAGAGAGCATGAAGAGAAACCAGCATAAGAGGAGCACTTCAATTTTGCAAGCACTGAGCCCTGAGACGTGTTAGCTTGTCAGACATAACTACTCATTCTGTACTTTGCTTGTGAGTCAAGGTCCAGTTTGCTGATGCTCCTGTGCACACTCAGGTCACACTCTCTCTATTAAAGATATTGTTTAAATGCCATAACATCTTATATCTTAGGTCACTCATTTTGGTATCAGTATTAGTATCGACGAGTATGAAAAAAAACACGTACTCATAGTACTGAGTCTGAAAAAAAAATGGTATCCATGCATCCCTAGGAAATACAAGACTAAATTGCCTGGTGCATTAATGCTAGTACAAATTATGTAAAGGTATAACGAAATATTTTATGCAGAGCAAATTGTTTGGGGCTGAGATGGTTTCAGAAAATATGGGAAGGTAAAAATATGGTAAGCAGTCAAACACGTCACAATTCCATGTTAACCTCTTGGCTATACCATTACATTTAAAATGCAACAAGTTTTTCTTATATAGATTTCTTAAAGAACACATGCAGCTAATTAACACTCTCCTTTCACTTAAAGTTGGCCAAACACTACACAGCACATATCCGAAACTTTTTCTAATACCCCATAATGTGGGAAATGTGGTCAAAGAAATATCGAGTGTAAAAGCTCTCGGCCTGTTTTTCTTACCAAGCACATAATTAAACATCTAAAAAAAGTGAATTAACAGGAACATTTGCTTGCCTGATACTTCACAGAGTATTTACTGCTCAGTGTGAATAATGACATCAAAGGTAATTATATTTTTTATATAGTTCAAATTACAGGATATAATCGATTTCACATTAAAATTAGCCAAAGGATTCAGAAAGCAGCAGACACGGGAGAGGACTGCTGATGAGTTAGTGTGGTGGGAGTTCTCTCCCTTTCCATGGTGATTCATTAACCTCTTAAAGATTCCTGCACTTTGGAAATGGCAGTTTTCTTTGCAAAGAGAATGAATGGCATTTCATCATCTAGAATGTAATGGATGATCTCCTTGAGGGACAAAAGGGGATGAGATAAGGTTAAAATGGCTATGTATGACAACAAGGACATGGCCATTCACTTTCTTTATCATTAGTACTTTCCCTTACCGCTCTCTCTCTCTCTCTCTCTCCATATTTACCTTACTGCGTCATAACTTTTTGAAAAAGGCTTAAATGTTTGAGGATGAGAATGAAGAGGAGGTGATTTACACTCTCAAACCATCAACCCACCATCTTTCTCTCTCACTCCGCTCTCAGACATAATACTCTTTGTCTTTGTTTTTCTTTCCCTTTGCGACGGTCTTGGACATGGAGGTGGTTGTGCTTGGCGTTTTCTCCTTGACTACGGTGCCGTTGCTGTCACTGCCTGAGCCACGCCTCTGTTCCACCTGGTAGGAGCCCTCGTCGCGGTTGCGGTACTTGTACATGGCATAGAGGAGGATCAGGATGCAGAGGGCGGCAGCTGCAACGATACCAACCACCATTCCTGTGGTGCTGCTGGACTCACGGATCACCTCCACTGCACCGGGGAGGCCCCTCTCTACTGAAGCTGAGGGACGAGCTGTGGGCACACGAGGGAAATCGGGTGGGTAAGTTAGTCCTGGAGTGAGGCGGGAAGATGGGGCTGGGGGGAGGAGCACCTGGTCGCGGGTGTTCATTTTACCCGCGGGGATGTGGAGCTGGTCAGGCTGGGTTGTTGGGGCAGAGGGGGCAGGGGGAGCATGAGGGCGATGGGCACCAGGCTTTTGGCCTCCACCTTTGCCCACGCCAGGGGGTGGAGGCAGCACTGTCCTATCAGTGACCATTGGGGAGTTTTTATAGAAGTCCTCATCATCGGACTCAGTCATCTCCCCCGAGCCGAAGGCTGACACCTCCATGGGCTCGCCACAATCCTCCTGGTCTGGAGGGCATGGCGGCCGTGGCTCAGACAAAACAAGGGAGTCTTTGGTGGTTTGGAGGGGGCTCAGGGATGTAGGGGGAGGGGGAATCGCAGGGTAATGTGGGGCCACAGACTGGGGATCTTGGGTGTCCATGGTAATTATGGGCAACACTAATTCACCTCCTGTGAAGGAAAATACAGAAAAAAGACAGTAAGGAGCAAGAATTAGTGCACAATAAAGACACAAGCAGTATAATCTCATTAATACTACACTACAAAGTATCAGATCATCTAACAGTAACGTTCATAATATACACTGACACAAATAAATATTGACTAATATAATCTTATCATATGTTCTTCAAATGTAGATTTTTTTTTAAAGATCAGATGCATGTAACTGTTTGAGTAAATAATAAGCTTCTTCCTGGTTCTTCTTTGGTAAAGCAAAATAACAAACCATGGAGTTTGGGTCACTTACATCAACAAATAGGCCGGATGATTTTTGCATGGGGAAAAAAAGCAAATTACACAAAAGAAAGCTGTGTAAGATGATCCTTAAACATACAAATTTTCTCCCCCTTATATTTATCTGAACATTTTCGGTGCACTACTTGTATATTTTCCTAATCTAATTACAAATATAGTGTTATTACTTAAAGATAAAGACAGAAAAATAATACAAGGAAGTCTTTCTTCATTCGGATAATTCGGTAGTTAATATCGAATTATAGGTTGGTATAATAAGTATTATTATAGGTCAATTTCTATTATTATTTGGTAGTCACTATCTAATATTGCATTCCGCTAATAAAGCTGAATGCAAATTTGTGGTTGATCTTCCAGCTGTCTGCAATATTCAATTGTAGATTTATAGATCAGAAAGACAAATCGCTAACATTTGAAGGCAGAGTTGTGTGACAGTTTGTTATTAGAATTAAGTAAAGACCATTTATACAGGTTCATTCATGGATTGTGACATTATACGACTCAGTGTTCCCAAAATGAAGCACTGAGATGTGCTAACAAATTATCCAGAAAGAATGTGATCGAAATGCTCTGGCCATAATGAATGCCTCCACTGGAATCTTGTCACCCAGGGGAATTAACGTTTAGCAATGTAAATTAGCCAGAGAATTGGAGCATTCGCTTTGGGTGATGACTCTCAGCTATGACTTACACACACACACACACACACACACACACACACACACACACACACACACACACACACACACACACACACACAC
>JAOUWY010000035.1:13110542-13127017 GCA_025728095.1 Prietella phreatophila
TAGACTGATCATTTCTTTGTCAGTGGGCAAACGTACAAAATCAGCAGGGGATCAAATACTTCTTTCCCTCACTGTATAACTCACCACTGTTCACATCATATGCAAAACAATGACGGTCAAGTGGGGGACTTTTACAGTCTGCTGCCTTTTATTGACCATCAGATGTGGTTCAGAGCTAACATAAACCTCGATTTCAGTGATGGAGCAGCAATACTGCATAAGATGAACCCTCTCGTCCAACAGTTCATGAAGAACAGATGGTAACAGGTTTTTTTAGTCTCCTTTCAGAGCCCACTTACAGCACCACTGGGATGGATAATTAAATAGCATATTTATGGTTGAGTAAACATACGTTTGAAATTTTACAGCTTTTTGAAGCTAGTCAGAGAAACCGTGCAGTTCTTGTAAGGTAAGTCTATTTTGCACACACTTTCTGTAGTACACCGAAACTATTAAAGCACAAAGCTCTCTAAATCAGTTTATATCAGTGAATTTGGCCTGTATAAAGCAAAGTAAAAGCACTCAATAAAAACCATATGCACACCCTTATTACATAAAGACAATCATTGTGTGATTTAAAAATGTTTAAAAACTGTGTACTGTGACAGTACCTACTGCATTTGATTCAGTATCTACTGCTTGGCCATTGATACAGTAGTTACTGATAAGTATATGTCTGTAGCATGAATACAATCCGGACATACTACACCCGCCATGTTGGCATTGTCATGTGACTTACAACTTAAAAAGAGCCGGCACGCTGCCTTCCTCCATTTTGACAGGTCCAGTTCCAATGCCTTATGGGATAACGCACTGTGAACTGGTTCCATATTTCAGAATCTAGGCAGAAGCAGATGATCATCCGGTATTTCTTGCCTACTGTTTTATAAATACTGAGAATTCAGACATGCTACTCCTTTGGTGTACTGCTTTTCGCCTACTGTATAGTAGGGTAGTAGGGATATTCGGATGCAGCCTAAGACCCCTGAAGCAGAGGACTGAGTCCACATTCATAGTCTGCATAGGGGTTTTTTTTAGCTGGATTTTGTTTTTAAACAGCCCTGCACTATTGTGCTAATAAAGAAAAAAAGAGAAATAGCTCAAAAATGGCTGACGTGATTATTTAGTGCTTAAAGGGCAAATGCTGGCCTATGTAAAGTCATCTTAATTAGCTATTCCCAACTCTTAAAAAAAAAGTATTCACACAAGATTAACTATTAAATTATGAATTATTAAAAGTCAAGCCTAATTGATTGACATGTCACCACTCATGTCCTCAAGGAACACTAATTCAGCACCGAGGTGGCAGATTATTCAATCAATATTCACTCATTTCAATCTGACCTTAAGAGATCAAGGCGAATATGCTACATTACAATAAACCTATGACTGGGCTGCTTCCCTTCTGGTTCATCAAAGAATCAGATACTTGCAGGGTCTATTTCAGAGCATACATGAGATCAGTTTCAATGCCAACAGTGAGATTGAGGGTGAGGTCCATTCAGTGTCCACTGCTTAGTAAAGATGTTACATGTTTAGTGGAACAGGTTCTGGAGCTGATGTATCTCTCCCCTGCCTAGTGGAGTACCGTGCAAGAGATATGACAGGTAAAACCCAGCAGCTCTATTCATCCCGTCCTCTGGAATGCCTCTAATTAAATCGAGCTCTTCACTTGTCAAAGTGGAATGGGAATTTAGCAGCTGTTTGAGGAGAGAGCCAGGAAGGTGAGAGAGAGGCTAAGAGAAGGAGAAGGATCGCATGGCCATGTATTTCTGTCTCTGGGGTGCCAAGTGGCACTTCTGCTCCACTTCAGAAGGCCCCTGTAGCCTTTGTAAGCTCCTCCTAACAGTCACGATGCTATCTGAATAGCACTGCACCAGAATAAGCATTCAGCCTTACCCTTAATACAACTCCTGATTCCTCTTGAGGATACGGCATATTTACTGCTGACTCCACCAGTAGTGTACACACTACTGAAAGTCCAGAGAGACGTAGAAATCTTTAAATGCAGATGGCCAAGCCGAGCCCACAGAAGGCACACTAAATCAAGCTGGGATAATATATTACCTCAGCACATGGAATGGCCATGTGTGTATAATATGGCTCTTAAAACCAAACTAGACTAAATAAAAGCCAGCGATTCTGGATCCCTGAATGTAATTACTGCTATTGATTCCCAATTGACTGCAAATTCCAGCCATTCATTAAGTCACATCCATTGATTAAGCAAGAGTCAAGCAATGCACCTGCAGGTCTTCAGATAGTAGTTTTCTTGCTGAAAGCCCTAACTGTATACTCAATCCCTGTGCCCATGCCCCCAAAACACTGAAACTTCTACGTGAAACGTAATTCAATTCAATTTTATTTATGTAACATTCTTTGCAATAGAGACATACCCTACATCCTAACTGGCATACAATCCATCCTAAATAGTATCTGAGATGAGAATTAGTGTGTACCAAATCATAATTGTTGAAATGAGTTATCCCGAAAATACCTATATGGTCTGCAATTACCAACTACTGCTACCCAGTTCAAGGATGCATTTTAGGTGTAAATGAAACGTACAAAAATAAATCATAGGAATGATAAATTAAATGATATAGCATAAAGCATATAAGGAATAATGAATGATGAAAAGCTGAAATGCAACAAGGAGTTTGTTTATGGTAACAGTGTTAGTAACTAGGTCCCAGTACTAGTACAGTATGTCCCAGTACTAGATACACACTCAAAAATGTGTATTTTTTCTTCACAAAAAAAAGAAGAGTATATACTTTCAGTGCATAGTATAAGTAATTTATGCCAATTGGGATGCAGGGCATGTCACAAATAAGTTTTAGAGAAATCCGGATGTAGATATAGAGTATATCCATAATGAGCAAGCCAGAGGCAAGGAAAAAATTTATTGAAGTGACATTGAGGAGCCAGATACAAAAGGGAACCCATCCTCTTATGGGTGCACCGGATAGTTGGGTTACACCTCATTAGATGTCAAACAGTGTGTTAAAGTGCAGATAAGTCTTTATGAATAAAGCGTCAGTTCTTAGGTACAATATCCAGGTGAGATTATCTACTGAAGCAAAGGTGAATCTTGGGGATAAATTGCAAATCTTTAGGATTTCAAATTTGGATCATCCACAAGATGAGTCACACGTACAGAAATCTCCAAGCAGATAATTCACAGGCAAGTAGACATGCTTTCTTTTCCTGATTGGTTGCATGTTGGTGGTCCTTTTTTTGTTTGTCACCACATCAACAACAAAATCCACCTCCAAGCCAACTCATCTCTTTGTACTCGTCTTCTCTGGTTTTGAACTTATGCTTCACTTCTGATTATTTGAGTTTCCCCTGCATGTGTTGTTTGCCATCGATTGTCCTTAGCCTGTCTGCTGTTTGTGACAACAGCTTGCTGACTGGGATTTGTTAATAAAGTACTTATGATTACATCCAACCTCTTCCTCTTCATGAGAACTTGGGTTACCATAGACTCAAAAGATTTTCCTCACAGCATAAACATGAGAAAAACTACATCAAATAAGACAAAAAGTATTTCGTCTTTAAACCACCTTCACTGCTGAAGTATAGCTGCATAGTTACAGCACCATTAATGAAGTGCATCACAGTGTGCATCAATTCAAGATGAAACTTGTGGTGAAGTGCTAATAGGATCCAGCTGGCTTTTTTTAAACAAATCAAACATTTATATCTGCTTATGACCGAAATACAGGCAGGTAAGGACAAAAAAAAAAGAAGAAAAGAAACAAAGGCACTGATAAAACAGCCTCATTTGAGCAGTGAGCAGTCCAGCTGTGAGGCATATGGGCTCCCCTCCACTGAGGTCCGTTTTACATCTAAACCTATTGTCTGATGGCAGCTTGTAGCTGAAGAGACTACAGAGAGAAACACAATTAACACCCGTCTTATTAGGTTCTCTCCAGCTAACTGGGACACAGCAGGGCACATCGTCAGCACCACAGAGGGACTTACAACAACTCGGACAAGAGATCAAATTTTTCCAGCAGGACCGTGTCTCCTCTTCCGACAGCTCTGCTTTGATGTTTGCAGAGGAAAGAAAGTAAAGGGATGATACGTGGTTCTTTATTATATATCAAGTGGGTGTTGCAAGATAAGCTGGAAGGGTAATTTTTGATGCCTTGTTCTTAAACATGTTCACAGCAATGGGTTTTACAGCAATTTCACACACATTAACCTTTGATGTTTTTTTTTTTTGATGGGATAGGGTATTTAACATAATTTTGAGCACAAGATGTTTACCTATGAGAGGTTTACTGGCATATTTAAGGGTCAGTTGATTGTGTAATATATTTCATTTGTTCCATCAATTACTGATAATCTACGCTCACATCACAAGGTCGAAGTGACACAAATCTGATTTTCGGTCTTAATGGGACACATCTAATTTTTTCAAGAACGTGTGGACAAAAAAAAATCTGAAGTTTTCAAATCAGAACTGAGAAACTTTCTATGTGGTCATGCATGTGGCCATGTGGCATGAATGAGAATGGTTACATGAATGAAAGCATCTTTTCTCAACGAGCTACATATATCTGTCATTGATCTTGAACAGTGCCGGCTGTGTAGAAAAACAACAATGAAAAACAGTAATAGCGGTGGCTATACTGGGTCGAAAGATGTGGAATGCCTCATCTTGATTAAACGTTCCTCCTCACATTTATGCAGCAATAATCATTTCTTTGATGCTGGAAGTGGTTTATCGATCAACGGTCATGAAATGGCAAACTGGTGTCTAGATGCAGGCCCAGCAAATGACTTCAGTTGATTAAAACAAACATTAAAAAAATAATGCAGTGGAACTGACCTATGTATTAAATATGTACCCTAAATATGAATAATTTGTTATGGCTTATCCAGTCACATTCATTTATGTAAATTATTTAGCTGAAGGCAGCTCATCAAGAAAAGAAAGAGTTTTCATGAATTTCATAGATTTTTTTATTTTTATTTCATTTACCCTCCCTGGTCTGATTAGAGCAGTGAAAACATGGCTTGACAAAAAAAAACAGTACATTTAAAGATGAACATCTGTTCAGACTCCATCAGCTTGTCAAAATTGGAAACATGAAGTGCCACACCAAAACAAAACAACCACTAATATATAGCCATCAATTAATTACTGATGGTTAAGCATTTAAATGTAACTGACGTCACCATTCACTAGCCATAATAGTTCCTTACCGGCACCTTTTGTAAGCAGCTCAGTACCCTTTTTATAGGCAGTGGGGAGTGACAGGTGTGGCTGTGCTATTATAAAAAGCAGAAATAGAGGACATGCATTCAACTTGGTGGCCCTCGTAACACTGTGTGTCCCACATCTAATGTCCAATTCACCCCAGGAGCAATGTCTTTAGAACTGTCATAGTCTTTTTATGGTGAGTGTTCAGAATTTAGGTCCACAGAGAGCTCATTCCTATTTTATATGCTCTTCCCCAACACCTGGAATGCCCCACAAAGGCTTGGTAGTGCCACCATTTCACCAGATGTCTATAAGGACAGCATCAAATGTGAAGCAATGGCAACGGTATATGTAAACTGTTCCATTGGGAGTCATGTGTTGGAGCAATTTTCTGATTTTGGTTGGACACCACCAGCTTGTCACCATACGGAACTGTCAAACATCATATGCTTTATCATTCAGACAGTTAGAGTGGTACACTGGAGAGTATGTCCCAGTAGTCCCAAGCTTAGAAGAATTGGCTGAGCCAGAGAGAGAGCTAGAGAGAAAATCTGCAACACTGTGACCCTGTCTCTTTCAGAGGAGTGCTGCTGGGGCGGGATTCAGTCAGCCTCCCATTTGAACATACTGAACCCAAACCTCAATCGATTACGATCAAAGTAGGTCATGTTCCAGTACCCATCTCTCTACACCCTCTTTCTTGCTCTTATGTTCCTCTATCATGCCTCCTGCATTCTCTCTCTCCCCCATCTCCCCATTTTCACTCATCCATCCCCTCCATCCTTTCTTGCTGCAGCATTAAGCATACCTAGTCCTGAACAAAAAACCAGACTTTCGTGTATGAGAAACAGAAAGGAAAACAAAAACACAATTTGAAACCTGAACAAATTGCAGTGTACAACGGTTACAGATGATCTCCATTTACATTTCCCTCCAGCACTCATTTCCTCCCATGAATTAATAAACACTGCATCCAACAGTAAAAGCCTTACCTAAACACCCTGAGCATTAGAAAGTAAAGTACAGCCACCATCACAATTGTAATTCTGTGATTGGGCCATGCAGCCACTACAATGCGACATGCTCAATTTTGATGGACAGTAATTCAGCCTGAAGTGGTTTAAGTGGGCAAACAGAGAATGAATTGCTGTGTACTTCAAACCAATTGGTTGCAATTGTGTTATTGCAAATGCAGGCAATAAACAGAAGTGCAATTTAATATTTTCTTTCTCAGTGGAAGATCTCAATGTCATAAATGTGTCACAAAAACATATCAGTATATCAAGTTCCAGCATTATGACAAAATGTGATCAATTTTAACACAATTTCTCAGGACATTTTACATATTGTTAATGCAACTGGAATAATTACAATATGTCAATTCTCGTTAACGTCATTCAGAGATACTGGCAGTAAAATCCAATCATATTGTGGTGGATAGAATGAATGGGAAATTACTTCCTTCTGACATGCAGACATATTGAGTGGCTTCTGGGAAATAATCAAGGCAAGTCACACTTTAGCAATTGGTACAGAAGGAAAAAAAACAACACCAGTAAATGTAATAAATGAATTAATTGATTTATTTGAAGGCTGCCTACATTGTGCCTGTATAACATTATTACAAAAGCATTCATCTTTTATAAAGCAATGCTGATCATTTTTAAAAAAATTTTGTCTACTACAGGTTTTATTTCACTTAGTCTTTACATGAGAAAAAATGAGAAATGGGAACAGCATGCTAATATATTTATGGGCAGACGGCTCAAGATTGTTACAATAGTTTTAGTACTTGTCTTTCATGCTGTTAGGCCAAAATACAAGAAAAAAAAATATCTATCTCAAACATCTGGATGAATCTCTCATAAATGTCTTTTATGGATGTTTAGTTGTTAGAAAATTGTATAGCCGACAATTTTCCATAGTAAAGGACAAACTGTGGGAGTTCTGCCAAAATCACTGCCCTAGACTTAGTTTTTTTTGCTTACATATCTAATCTGAATTCAATATATAATGAAAATTTGACAGACCCAGAATAAATGAAATATAAATGATGAAATGATTATATATGATCAAGGGAATTACAGGCTTTCATTTCCTGACTATTTTGAACATTTTATAGCTGCACTATTATTATTTCATACATTGGCCCCATGTGGTAGCTCTGTCCCTTCTAATCATACAGCATTCAAGGTTATAATAGCAGTCATATTACACTCGCCGGTGACTTCACTAAGAACACCTGTACACCTACTCATTTATGCAATTATCCAATCAGCCAACCATATGCACAGAATCATACACATGGGATAAGGATATGGTTTAGTAAAGTAATAAACTGTGAATCAACATTAAAATTCACTTCTTTCATGTCAGAATTTGCAACAATAATACTAATTTTGTGAGTGGAGCTGGGATTAAGTTTAAAACACGTTTTTTGCAAATTAATTAAATTAAATTAATAGATTTAACTGTGACGGTAAGCAATTTATCAAGCATCTTCAGAACCATGGAGTAAATTATAGAGCTGATGTGGATGTTCCATTGAAAATCCATCTGTTCAGTCTGGAGAACCAAACACAGAGATCCGGCTAGGATCAAACCAATTAATGGCCATCATTTACAGAGACTAAAACTGCACCCTGAGTTACTGTAAGCTCTATGCAGCATTATTTCTTTATCAAAAAGAAACTGAGCAATCTGAGAAACGTATCCTAATCAGTCAGGAACAGGAATAGGTATGTGTGGCCTTAGTAGTGCTATAATAGCCACAGGCTTTAGCTTCAGAATAGCTTAGACAATTTGGTCTGTGCACTCAAGCATTTGTATTCTGCTCCCTGTTCCCCACAGTTGAAGTGGAATCACAGCGAAGAGATATTGTCTGATTCTTGCTACCGATCACAGTTAGATAAGAGCCAGCAATCCAGCTATTCCAATGGCAAAAACACATTTAAAGTATGGGTGTGGTATTATCTGCAGACTAAAGCACTGTTTAAATATTTTACACCCACTGCTCCCTATACAGCATATCCAAAAACTGTTGTTCTCCGACAAATGCTAAAATACTATATATGACATTAAGTGGTTCAGAGAGGTGCTGAAATTGTTTTGAAACTCAGGATGTTATTAATTATAGACTTTATTTAGGTAATTTAAATGAACTCTTCTAGCAAGTTAATTAATCATGAAAGTTTTATGCTTAGAGGCACAGGAGTTCAAACAGGGTCCATATGCCTCCTCTATTGTTACTCGTTGCCCAATGAAACCATGAACTACAGAAAATATATACATCCCACTGCAACCAGAAATATTGTTCAAGTGATGAACGTTTTCATCTTCACTCAATAGTGTGGCCACATGGATGGTATAGGGTGGCATGTTCATTCCTTGAAGTAAGCCTTGCCACCCCAATTGTCATGCCAAAGACATTTCTTTCTCTTTAAAAAACAAACTATATCTGATAGGTCTATAAGTCATACACTTTGTAGTGTTGTTGCACCAAATCCCTTGAGTATTAGGAACTAATACAATGAACCCAATAGCAGTTATGTCACTGTGGATGACAACAAAAAAGCAGACAAGATTAAACTGAGATCTATATTCAGAATATGAGAATAACAGACAAGAGAACAAGAAACAAGGCTCAGCACTTAACAAGAAGAATTGTATGATGTATAACATGACAAGACAAAGAAACATGAGGGCATAAATAGACAAACTGACTACAGTCTTAAAAGGGAACACTTGGACACAATCAGGTAACACACCAATGACAGGTCAAGGGTGGAGATAGAACAGAAGCCATAAATTGCACGTAGACATAACAAACAGACACACATACCATGAACTCAAAACTAAGCAAAGAACAGTGTTTGCTGCACTGTGAAACTTCTTGATAGGGGAAATTCAAGATGGTCAATAGGTAGCACATCACAGAATTTTTCCAGGAACAAGTCAGATACCTGCAAATGCATATGGTGGTGATACCCTTTAGTGTACTCTTGTTCCCTCTTTGTAGTCGCCAGGTCTAAAAACCTGGACACATCACTGCTTCCTGTCACAATCTCCCAACTTGCTGAGGCATGCTCCTTTCTGCAGCTGTTAGGTCATGCTGCAATGCCCCATTAAAATTTAATAATGTGATATAAAATATTACAAAGGCTAATAAAAAATGCATGTCATTTTTGTAAGGCCTGTGCAGTGCTGCCTGTTTGGGTGATGTTTTTAAGGACATGAAAACTCTGGGTCTATTAAAAATAGCATCTCTGTCAGGCAAGCAGCTGGGATGTACCGTACCTATGGGCTCTATATTTTCTGTGATTCCATTCTGCAGTCTTTTCTGCACTTTGTTTTTTATTTTTTTACTTCTGGCATCTCTACACATACAATCAGTGACAATTAGTCCAAGACGCCAGCTATAAAAAAAGAGACTACAATTACACTACTAACTTCTCTGCTCACTTCTAGACTGACTATAAGATTATCAGTTCCTCACAAAGAAGAGCAAGATATTAAAGCTTTGATTGACAGCCTAGGGCAACATAGTGGGTCTGCTGCTTTTTCTTCCTTATATAAGAAAAAGAGAAGTGCTCAGCGATTGTCAGTGTGTTTGCGCTGATCTCCCTGTTGCTAGCTGAGAAGATGAGAGGAGTGTAGGAAGAACGACGCCTAGATCGCAGCTTACTCTTCACTCCAGTGCTTTGCTGCTCCTAAGAAGATGGGCTGGAGAGGTAATTTTGTTTGACTAAATAGTGGTCATAAGTTGCTTCTTAAGTCTAACCTCTGTTTTACTGAGCCAATCTATGTCTGTCTTCCCTGACCCTGCAACTCTATCTCTCCCTATTTGTGATCTTTCCCCCATTTTTCTACTTGAGAATAGTAACCAAGAAAGTGTCAACACTCAATTTCTCTTTGGATAATATGCGACTGTTGGCTGATCTCTTTTCTGCTATCAGTTGATCACAAGCTCCAGCATTATCTTGGACAAGCTATGCTAAGATAAGCAAGTGGAGTTTGAAGGATCACTCACTTTAACGCAGAGGGAATTTGATACAGATCTAAATACAGTAAATCACTGCGGAAATGCAATAGAGCTTGTTTTTTTTTTCTGGAAACAGCCCTGAGGTGATGGGTTAGAATTGGAGATGCTATCAAGTGGAATACATTGGGAAGATGCTGAGATGAAGCCTCCCGGGTCTCTTCTTTCCCCCATATCTCTTCTTTCCCCATATCTCATATACCCTTTTCACAACGTTCATCCTTGGATATTTTCTCTCTCTCTGTTATCTTCTTATCTTTAATCTCTGCTGTGCTCCCTAGAGTACAAAACAGCTGCATGAGTTTGGTCCAAAAAACAAAAACAAAAAAATGACCTTAGTATTCTGCTCAACTTCTCCTTTCCCCCTTTCCCTACCTTCTCTGAGGCTTAGATCTGGAACCCTTAAGGTCAGGATGAAAAAAGGACCAAAAAAGGGACAAACTGCACTGTGGAAACAAGTGAAGAATGCATCTTGGCCTTGCAGCATCACCACCCTCCTTGTTGTGGAAGAATCTCTCAAGCCTATGTTTTCAGGAGGATATAGGTACCCTGGAAATAGAATGGTGTGTTTAAGTAAGACTTAAGTGTAGATTCTTATAGACACCTCAGACAAGAAAGCTAAATTAAGCTATCGCTAGGAGTGTAGCTATTGGGTATGTTCTATCCTAACATCTTTCATAATCCAATGAAAGATTGCATCACTTTGTATCTGAACAGCTACTTTGATGTTGGATTTTTTTCATTTCCTTTCATCAACGTTCTTAATAAATGTTTAATGTCTTGAACATGTTTCACTTCTCTAGGTTTCCAGCACAGAGACGATGTGTGTAATTAATGCATTCTCTCAGTCATCATTTCCATAATGCATAGTGTACACAACACTGGAGGTGGAGTGTGCCGAACTTCTGAGCCTGCCACTTGTGATCGCACAATTGAGCAAATTGGATGTGACAGACCAAGCCGGGGTTAGGTCCACCAAGGTGCATTCTGGGCTATTGGGAGCAGCGAAAGGGAGGAGGTATAGGAAGAGGGGTAGGAAAAAGAGGACACAACCAGAAAGAGATGAAGGCGTAGGAGCTGAGAAGAAGGCCAGTCAGATAATGTTTTGAGTTAACAAAGCCTTATCTTGACAGGAGCTGTCCACCAGCGCACTGTTGAGACATGGCATATGGTCACCAGAGCTGTTTTAAATCCCTTCTGCAAGACTGATGGTGGGGAGATGGTGGAGCGGAGGAATATCTAGACAGGAATATTATTTGATTTTATGTCATTTCACCTCAGGTCGTGACTTCCATGAAAGTTAATATATAATTAATGACTGGTGAATAGTTGTTGTATAGCTTTTAAAATAAAACTAATATAAATATTTACCTAATACTTTTTAAAATTTTATTAAAGTGCAGTGAGGATGTAATCCCAACATTGCACACATCGTTATTCAGACCACAGATTTAACTACACACTTAAGTGATATTCAGAAGTTATTTGAGAGTGACACATGTGGTGGTGCTGTCAGTTCTGACCTTGGACCAGTATTGGTCCAGCGTCACTCTCTGACAGTTTGATGTAACCACAATATGAAACAATGAAATTTACGTTTTGGGCTGTAAATGCTATTATTAATTAATTTATAATATTGTCCCTTTAAAATTCATGAAATGCTTTTTTTGCGTAGAGGACATCAGAGGAGACAGCAACGGAGACTTTGCTTATTTCGAGAACCAAATTATTTACAGAATCAAATGAGTATTATTAGATGTTCATTTCAAGGCTTGCTGTATTCTTATTCACATATCCTCATCTTTTTAATAAAAACTGTCTCTTGATTTTATTTTACATCATACTGTATTACATTTGACAGCAAAGAAAAATATACAACTTACTTATTCAGTTTGCATTTTTTCCAGGCTTAAAGGAATGAGATTGTGTGTAAACGCAGTGGTTCTGACACTACTGAAAACTCTGTATGGAATGCTTCTACTTAGAAAAATCTGCCAACCTAAGAGGCGTAAACTGCATGCAGGTGATTTATGTATTTACGTTTATGGCATATCCAGAAAATTGTGCTTAACCCATCTCTGAATACACTTAACCCCATAAATTTTGTTCTAAAATTGCTGATTCTGATTACAGTCTATTTACAAGTTAATATAAGTATTAACCATCGGAATTTTCAAGTTACATGATGCTCATTCTTGGACGGTTTTATTTCTCAACTTAACCATAGCTATAACTTCCAGTTCAAAGGTCTGCTTTGTAAAGTTTGATCTTTGCAGCAGTTAATATAAAATGCCCCCTGCCTTGGAGGACTTGGAGGTCGTACATTTTTTTTTCTGCTGGCACTTGACGATTACATCTCCATCTGATGGTGACTTAGGTCATGTTGTGTATAAAAGGTAATGTTGACATAAACAGTAAACTGAAGAAACTCATTTTCGTTGACTCTGGTATTCTGCTAAAGCTAGCGGCATTGCATAACCTGCATTTGATGTCATGTGACATCGACTGGGAAACGGCTTATACTTCCGGTTACTAAAAAAAACAAAAACAAAAAACCGCTTGTGTTCCATTACTTTTCTAAAATTCATACACTAGACGGTAGAGTACATAGTGCACTGTGTAAGAGTATAATATGTCATTTGGGACACAACTTTGGTCTGTATTCGCTGATGCGTGTTTTCGGAACTGAAGCAATGAGTAAATGTACCCTGTGCCGTGCACAGACCAACTAATTGATAATGAGATTCGTTGACAACGATTTTCATGATTGATTATTATCGGTTATTATCAAATTATTTGTTGCAGCTCTAATATGTTTCACCATGTCACGGTGCGCCCAACAGAGGGCACTGTGGCGCCGGTTTTTGCCGTTGGACTCATCACGTGTTCGTTGTTTTGGTCATGCTCCCTGATTTGTACAGGTGTTTTCTGTTTATTATGATTAGTTTAGTTATCCCGGGTATTTAAGTTTGACGAGCAACGAAGCACGTTGCTCGGCGATAGTTCTAATTATAGTTCTAATTGAGGTTCTAGATGTATTCATGGTCATAGTTGTAGTTATTGTTATTCATGTTCATAGAGTTATTTCAGGTCATG
Source organism: Prietella phreatophila (assembly GCA_025728095.1). Taxonomy (NCBI): domain Eukaryota; kingdom Metazoa; phylum Chordata; class Actinopteri; order Siluriformes; family Ictaluridae; genus Prietella; species Prietella phreatophila. The sequence goes on from JAOUWY010000035.1 coordinate 13,123,895, forward strand.
TTTTACGGTGAACTTTATGCTTTCATTTAATAAACACGTATAATTTGCGATTGTCTCCGTCTCCCTGCGACCAACCTCGTGACACACCAGCTTTGTCTTGATCTGACATGTAAAGCATAAACTACCAACGACATTACGGTTATATGATGTGAAGATATGATGTGAATAGAAAAAGTGTAAAACTGAAAGTGTAGCTTACTACAGAGGTTGCAGGCCACAATTCAAAGTTATTTTTCTGGTTGATTGTCTGATTGTGGTATGAGAGGAATCAGTGACGAGACTCAATCATCACGAATTGCAGCGAACATCACGAAAAGGTGTGAAAGCACATAATAGAACTGTGATTAGTCATCTGGGATGCTGTCTTTGCTAAGAAATACTTACATGCTTGTTGGTGTTATGTCTATTTTCCCATCTCTCTCCATCTCAGGAGACTTGGTCTCTTAATGGTGCTGCTAGTACTCACACTCTTCGAACAGGTCTGGCTTTTTCACTATCAACACAGATGAGGCAGGGACCGAGAGTGGAAGTCTTCTCTTACTCCATCAGAAATTATTTTATTAATAGATTTAAAGCAACATTTTGTGATAAATTAAATGTTGTAACAGAAAGAGTTGAGGTATGATCATGGAAAGGAAGTATTTGTTCATGTATTATTCACTACAATTTGGTCAGGAAAAATGGCTTGTAATTTGTATTAGAAAACCCTTGTGCTGTGTTTATTTGCACTATCAAAATGGTGACATCACTTTAATTGACGATCTGACAGATAAAATGCTCTGCAGCAGTGAAATTCACTTAGAAGACAAGGGCTTTCAAACACTGTGGCAAGGTAACAACTTTCGAACTGTGTTGGCTTGCTCGTTTCCCTATCCTGCATTTTACAAAAACCATGGCTGCTATTAATTGGTGCTTAATAAGCATTTACAGCTTTCATGAAATCTGTAACCAAGGAATTACACCCAATGGGGCAGGGTCTACAATGGGGTTAGGGTTAGGGTTGCGTGATGCCTTTCCCACCTTTAAGTTGATTATTTTCTAATAACAATACATTCTGATGTGATTTATTCCTCTTCTACCACAGCAATTTGCCAGTGCTAACATTTTTTCATTTATAAAAAACATCTACATTTTATCCATTCATAGTTACAGTTAATACTGTAGAATATTCATTGAATTAGTTCCTGTTATTGCTTACATTATAACAGCTATAAGCAATTATTTCCTCACTAGACACTCTTTTTTATCTCTAATATGCAGCTTAAATTAATGAGAAACTGTAAAACGCAAATTGCTCGGTCCTGAAAACTTGACAGAAAGCTTGAATTACAGCTTACTGACGTTAGAGACTCCTTCGAAAAGTACAAAATAAACATCTCCTCACAGATAACTTCACCATATCAATGTGTTTTTTATTTCGTTTGAGGTGCATCTGCCATACAAGTCCCTGTGTAATTTGTTACTATAGAAACAATAGTGTATAAGAATAAGCACTAAGGACTATAGTGATTTCCCAGTGCAGTTCAGTTATTTTCTGTAAATGTATGGCATATAATAGTAATTAGGTCCATTTCCAGTTCATACAAAAAGTGGAAAAGTTAAAGGGGACGAACACTTATGCAAGGCACTATGACATATTAATTTACTCTTTGATTAGCACAAAAAAATGGTGAAATATATGGTAAATTATTAATAGTTTTCTACACCTTTCTTTTTGTAAGAAATAATTTCTGTATAAAAATGGAAACTGTCATTTAAAAAATATCTCAGATAAAAAATGTAAAAAAAAAAAAAAAAAAAAAAGCACCCTTGTCTTAACCACACCTCAGCTTCTTTTTTGTGTCTGGTCCTTTCTGGTTCTTGTACCTGGCTTGCACCAACTCTCTCTCTCTTGCTCGCTCTTTCTCTCTCTCTCACTCATTCTCTCTCTCTCTCTCTCTGCTGCAGAGCTGTCTGCCTGTCCTACGTAGCACTCTCACAGAGAGTCTCTTTCCCATACACCCATGCGCACACACTTTTGTTCTCAAGGCTATTTACCTGCTTCTGCAATGCTACATAGAGATAAATGAGGTGTGTATGTGTGTGTGAGGGAAAGATAGGGAAAGATAGAAAGGCCTAGAAGAACTTCCGAAGAAAGTGGGTTATGCTCTCAGAGCTATGCCGCAACACAAACAGCGCTTGAGTTATCCTGGTGTTTGTGTCAACCCCCAAATCCCTCATGAGAGGACAAAGGCAGGTAGGGAGGGGGAACACATTCTGAGAAAGAGTGACATGGACATAGGGGCAGCTGGCTGAAATGGCACCACTTTAAAGACTGTCTTTGTGAGGAAACAACAATTCACACAGCAGTGTGTTGTCTGTCTTGTAAAAAAAGGAAAGTATAGGAGTCAAACTACCTAAACATCATCTCACACAATGGAACAATGCTGCTTTTCAGATGCCTGGTGATTTGATATGTCTGAACACTGTTGCTTTCTTGACATTATAAATATTCGGAAACCTGTGTCGGAGGTGAAAATGCCTTTGTTTTCCTGAATGCACTCCAAGAGATAATGGGTTGGTGTCTGACAACAGAACGACTGAAAGCCTGTGACTTTGTGAACTGTCAAATGGAAATCTGCAAGAGCAACTACAACAACATTAGCTGCAGTTTCTTGTGCAGTGCATAAAGGTCAGGTGTGAGAGATGAGTGTGAGACTTGAAGCTGTCTGATAATCTCTGACAGAATTTACGATGATCCAAATATAAAAATCTTTGCATTCAAGTGAAGTGTTTACGTTAGAATGTTAGCTAGGTAGAGATCCTCCTATTCCAATTTACCCTTATTGGAAAGGTTGACACACTCCAAGCAACAGGTAATGATGTAAACCAATTTCTATGGCACGGATTTTCAACTAAAATTTGTATATGTCCATTTACAGTACATAATATTCCTTACTTACAAAGATCCTGATGTAAAACTAACATGACTGAATAGTGAACAGTTACCATTAATGTTTAGTTCATAGCTATTAATAAGACAATTAGTCTGTTAGTATATTTGTCATGTATATACAGTATCTCACAAAAGTGAGTACACCCCTCACATTTTTGTAAATATTTGATTATATCTTTTCATGTGAC
>JAOUWY010000035.1:13162667-13172714 GCA_025728095.1 Prietella phreatophila
GTGTGTGTGTGTGTGTGTGTGTGTGTGTGTGTGTGTGTGTGTGTGTCTGTGTGTGTGTGTGTGTGTGTGTGTGTGTGCGCGCGTGTGTGTGTGTGCACATGTGTGTGTATTTATGTAAATGTGTGTGCACCCTGCAGAGCAGTAAGCGAGTGAAAGTGGGGGAGTATGGCATATTTAGGTGGAGGTGGAGGCTGTGGAGGTGTGTGGGTTGGCCTGTCAGGCAGGATCGGATGCAGTGAAGATCTCTGAATGAGATTTTTTGCTGAAATCTCTGAAACAAATGCTGACCCTGAGATGCAGTTGCCAACAGCCTTTTCATGGTGGCATTACAGTAGCATTGAATATGTCTTAAGAATACATATAGTAACAACACATGAAAACCTGTCCATAAAGTCTGTACAATATTTTGAGACAATATTGCACTGACTTAAAACAGCAGAAAGAACCTGCAAAACAAAAAGTCTGTGTGGTGAAGTCGGTCCTGATCCAGGTCTTCCTATCTGGAAGGAGTCAGTTTGACCAAAAGGTCAGGTGGTAGAGTGTGATCCAGTCTGGATTAAGTGTGTTTAATGTGTTGTTTCGTGGGTTAGGGTTAGGTTCAGATCTAATATCAATTCCAGTTCAACCCCTTGGACCTTTGGTTCTGCAGCAAGTACTCTTGCAAATGCTGATGAATAAAAGCTTTCAACAAACAAGTTTCATTTAGCCTTAGCCTGCATAAAATCACAGGGGGTACTTAAGGCAAATTATGCTGAAGAGGTTTAAAAAAATATTAACAACCCTTGGTCTAGACGAACAAACAGAGAGATTTCTGCAATAAAATGCGAAACCAGGATTAAAGGCCTGATAAAACATTGAAAATGTTACTGTTTCTGGTTAGAGAGACACCGTGGTAGATGGTGACCTTAGGAAACCTCTGGAATGGTGTGTGCTTAACGCTGAACATGTCCCCATTCTTAATCAGTCAGAGCAGATCAATGCTAATGCTAACAGGCCTGAGAGAGCGATGAGCGGTGCAGGCTAACAGAGAGCCTATTCATCAAACACCTGCGGTGTCCCTGTTGCCAGTTCAGGCCCTCCCTCAGGGTCGCGACTGCGCATGTGATAGATGCCTTTCATATGTTCTGCTCACTCCTCAGCACACACATAGCCTATGGCCTTCAGGGGTTCCTGCCCTCATTTAAACATCACACGGTGAAGTGTCTGCATATAAACACATCATGGAGTCCTTTATTAAGCAAGAAAGCATAATAGAAGCAGTGCAATTATACATTCACTGGACACTTTAATAACTACACCTGTATCTCTGCTTATTCATGCAATGTTGAACACAGACAGGCTGCTTTTTTTGTTTGTTTGTCTTTTCCTGCAGAAACTGCTGATGTCCAGCACTTTCATGTACAACATGCTCTAGAGTTTACACAAAATGGTGCAAGGAATGTGTCACTTCAACATTCTCCAAACCCTTATTCCCAGACTGGTTCAAGTACACTGGAAGGCTATGCTAACTTAAATAACTATTCAAGCAACCATGGTGAGCAGAAAAGCATCTCAGAATGCACATCTCAGTAGATGACCAGATCAGGTTCTACTCCTGTCTGACTTAAACAGGAATCTCAGGCTACAGTGAGCACAGGTTCACCTAAACTGGATTATTGGAACAAGACCAGGCGAAAATGTCAAATTTTTCGGATGTTTGATTCGAACATTTTATGTACTCTGCTGCCACATGATTGGCAGATTGGATAATTGCATGAATGAGCATGAAGTTCTATTAAAGCAGCTGGGGAGTGTATATCTTGTGTCGTATTCGATATTTGACTAACTACCTCCCATCTAATCTCTACATCTCATACTGCAGTGCACAGAATGCTGCTTCTGCAGTGTCAGCTTTCTGTACATTTCTCATTTCCTGCCTGTGTCTTGTTTGGCTCCAACCCGATCCCAGTTAGAGCTATCATTACCCTGCCTTCATCCAACACATCCATACCGAGACCTACCTTCCTCTCATACAACCCACTCAATCCAATGATCTAAGACACTTTGCTAGCCAGGGCAAGGCTGTCAAATGCAGTGAGAGTCAACACCCCATAATTGTGTACTGTGTTGGCGAGGTATAAACGGATGCTCCATAGGCTACACCCTAAGGCTAGGTTCCTCAGCCGACACTAACCCACCGCCACCCTATATCAGCTCGCTGTCCATCTGTCAGCAGAATTAACGAGTGGGTGATAAGGGTTTGGTCCATTTGGACCTCTGCAGCCCTGAGTAAACAGTCCTGGCTGGATGCAATACTAGCAGGCACTGTGAATCATATCACTTGGCACAAGCAAACAAACAAATTAGCTTTCCAGTGAGAGGTGGCCAGGCTCTCCACAGCCACCGTGTTTACCCGTGAAGAAAAAGGAAATGAAAAGGACAGGAAAAAGTGAGATACAGCCTCAAATGAGGTAGAGAGGTCAACAGGGGTGCCTGCAAAGAGGTGCAAAATGGGAACTGAGCAACTGGCCAGGTGTTTTTATAATGTGCAAAGTGGGCATGCTCTCAAAAATGACGCAAATCTGTAGTGACAGGGAAAGATATTTTTACTTTCCAAGACATAAGTGACATCGTTTTCCTCACAGATTGTTAAATATAACCACTGCATGGGCTACTTACATTATAGCTTAGTATGAATACTGTATATCACAGTGCTGCTGATGCATTCGTTCTAATACTTATGGTTCCTATAGTAACAGGGACTTGAATGGTGGACACGCCACATAATTGTAATGGTATTTTTTTTTTGTTTTAAAAAAAATCTTTTTAAGAGAAAATTGATAAAGTATCAAGCAAAAAAACACTTTGGGACAAACTGGTATAGGAACCTAATCAACCTCAGGCATCACAACTCTGTCATTGATTAATCTCCTTAAATAGCACACCACCTACGTGTTTTATTCCTTACAAATGCATCCTCATGCTGTGATAACTAAAAAGCCACAACCTAAGATTGAGGGTATATATACTAGCTAGAATAAAAAGAGTTCATAGTAGCTGACATAAGCTTACATCAACATTTACCTACTCCAAAACTCTCATTCCTCAGCTGTCATAAATCTGTCATAACAATATCTGTTTACAAAAAAGTTATATTATGATACTGTCCAGGCTGACTTTTATGTCAGTGTAATGATAATGTAGTCATATGGTAATGATGACATGACATGTCAAGAATCAAAACCAAACTCACAATAATTTAGTCAGAGAAAATATATACATAACCCTGTATTTACAGTCCTATGGAATTGCTATTGGTATTAATACAAATCTTATAATAATAACCAAATGAATCTCAAGCTATTTCAGAGCCTGATTAAATTTACACAACATTGTAATAACAATAATGAACCTTCACTCTGTAACAGTGTTATACACAGGATTTTATCTCAATGTTGCCACCAAGTGTCGAGTTCAGCAGATACTACAGAACAATTGTTGGACATTCTCACCTTTGTTCAGTCATTATTATTATTATTATTATTATTATTATGATTATTATTATTTTTTTGTTTTCACTATTTAGCTCATCATTTTACAGGCTACAGTATGTCATATCATTACCATGCCACTCTGACATACCAAGAATGCACCAAGCTACAAAGTAATAACACAACCTCTGTGACTGTCAGGTGTCAACATGGTGTTAAAATTTCCAACAGCAGTTACGATGTCAGCTGACACATATTAGAATAAGCATTTATAAAGTAGATTTATGTCAGTTGTCCTGATGGGCGTACACAGGTTTCATATAACCATTAACATTAACATTACCCTTCTGAAAATGTCTTACCTAACATTCTTACCGCCTCACCTGATGTCTGTAGTGCAGCAGTGGGAAAAAATTGTCAGCTATACATACATCATCAAGCTGTGCCATGAAGCCCTGAGAGAATGCTATGACGTCTCTGGATGAGGAAATTATTGTATATTTAATAATGTACAACTCTTTAATTACTTCCATTGTGGTTGTGTTGTGGTTGGGCGGTTGCGGGATATGGGTGGAAGCATTAGAGCAAGAGCAGTAAGGAAGCTCAACAAACTGATAAAGAAGGCTGGCTCTGTCCTGGGATGCCCCTGAACAGTTTTTAGGTGGTTGTGGCAATGAGGACACTAAGGAAACTATTAACTATCCTGGACAATCTATCACATCCCTTCCACGCCCTGCTGGTCAAAGTGCACCTTCAGGAGAAGACTCATTCAGCTCTTTTTTTTTTTTTTAACCAACAAGTGATCACCCGTACAACAATTTATCACTGTGCTGGACATTACAGTGCATTAAAGTCTATTCCAAGAATAAGCTCATTGGACATACATAACATTTTTGCACTGGGTTGCATTCTGCTTTCTGCACTGATGCTACTCATCATGCACTGTGGTCACTGTGTTGATCACAAGAATTCTCATACACATCCATGATTCTGTAATTGCTGTTTTGCACCATTCATTACACTAATCATTCATCTTCCCTGGGGTTAATACCAGGGGTGTTAGCTGGACTGTTAATCATCCGGGACTGAGCCCAGATATTTCTTCATCAACAAACTTTTAAAAAAGAATTCTTCTAAATAGACTGTTTCTATGCATTTTTTTCTTGCATGTAAGAGATAATTGCTTAAAAAATGTTGGACAAAAAAATTGCACTACATAAAACTTGCCTTGGGTGTTATCACTGTTTGTAGGACTAGCAGACCAATAAAATATAAAATTTTTTGTCTATCTGACATGAGACTAGCCTGTTTGGTGTCAAGGGGAGGCACAACTAATCTATCAATATATCGGTTTAGCTGATACAGTGTCATGCAACGTATGTTATCTGTCCTTATGCACTGCTCATATCATGTTCACATAACTTGGAACTCATATAGACATTTACACAACTTATCAGCATGAAAGAATGTTAGTGTTTCAGCTTCAACCCCTTCACTGGTAATTTATTTTATTATTACTATTTTTTTTTAATGGACATATATCCATTTCCCCCTCACACTAACTGATTGTGTGAGCTATGCGTTTGGCGGAATTGAGACCAGTCAGCCAATAAGACACAAGTATTTCCACGTATTTTCCTGTAAACGCTGTTTGATTGGTCTCATCTCCATTCAGAGAACATATACAATTACAACACCTTCATCTTCTTTTACTGATGTTCAGTTATGTAGTGACACACCACTCCAAGTGGAGAATTATTTGGGGCTAAAAAAAAATGCCCAGGCCAGGTTACGCCCCTGGTTAATACTCCAGTATTGCACTGACACTTTCACATCACTCAGAGGACTAAGGCTATATCCACTTTATATCCTATACTATATATTATAATTTTTTATTGAACATGTTTGTTCATTATTCTGAATACTTGCTTGCACACTTGCTTGCACACTACTTTGTGGATTGCTGTATCCATCTATCTATATATCCGTCCGACCGTCTGTCCGTCTATCTATCTATCTATCTATCTATCTATCTATCTATCTATCTAAATCTCTATCTGTCTGTCTGTCTACCTATCTATTTGTCTGTCTGTCTGCCTCTCTGTCTGTCTATCTGGCTGGCTTTATCTAACTACCTATCTATCTATCTGTCTGTCTACCTATCTCTCTAAAGAACCAGTGTTTTTTTTTCTTTCTTTCTGTTTTTCTTATATATATATATGTTTGTTACCAAGAAATAAAAAAAATGTGTGATGTATTTTAAAATAAATCTCAAATAAAAAATCTTGGTAAATGATAACTCTTTGATTCCCAGTGGAAAATGGTGGAAAAACTGGCAACAACCATTTTGGCACTCGTGTGATGATGAAAAAACAGAAAAAAATGACCGGATGTACAATCTATTTGTCCATAGTGAATTGTGCACATGCACGGGGCCATACACCTGTGCCAGTATAATCAATGTAACTGACCGAGACAATAGTTATACAATAAATGTTACTCTCAGCATGAATTCATTCCATTGAGATGAAACCCCCAATTATGAGAATTATATTAATCAGCTTGATATTAACATTAAATCACTTTTCATTAAAAATAAACCTCAGGTTTGAGGTTTCAAATATAATTGCACAGTGTGCTAATTTGACTGTTTAAACCATTCAAGGATGTTTCCTACTGAAGAATCCATATGAGGCTGATGATATAAAAGGTGTTCAACTCCCTAAATAACCTACCATGTAATCCTTCATGTTCTTTAGACAAATAGATTCAAATTACTGTGAAGTTTAAGCTCCAGACTCTCCAGGAGTATTGTATTCTCTTTAGAAATTCTCTAGCTGAAGGGCTTGCTGCGCTCTCTTCCATTTAAATCAACACTTCGTCACAGTCCATTAACAGTCTGATTGCCAGGTAATTATTATGCTCCCAAATTAGATTTGACCACATTGAAAGTAAATTAAGTAATCATGCATCAACAGGGTCTCATCCAATGGGAAGGATGTTCACACACATTAGTATGATGGAAAAGACGTAAAGGTAAGTTAAAAACTCAGTGGAAAGCCTAGTTACTTGCTGTATGAAATACTACAGGCTTAACAGTTAAGACTGCTCAGAGGCACTGATTTAATAGTTTCCATGTGTAAAAACAAGTGCAAACATGATAAAAAGTGCAACCTGGATTATTAACAAGGATTGTGCCTTTCATTTGAGAAAAAGAGTATGTCTTGTCCATGTTGCATGCTTCTCCTTCTGAATATGTAATTAGAGGTGTTTTTAAAGTAAATATGCAAAAAGAAGATTAATTTAGCCTTCTGGGTGTGAATTAGTGCAGCCGAAAAGTCACTTCTCGAATGATGGTTACACATGAAAATGTAATACCTGAAGGGAAGGTATTAAAGTTGTGTAAGATCATTAAACAGGTGACACAGGTGAAAACAGGAATGTCCATGATTCAAGTGTGAAAACATAACTAAATTTTAGTCAAAAGAGGAAACATCCAAATTACGAGCAATCCTCAAAACAAAATAGGTAATAGAAGAACAGGCAATAAAAAAATCAAACTGTCAAAAAACCTATGCAGAAAGTCAGAGAAAGTGCTAGGACAGACAAGGAGTAATATATGGAGTGTAGAGAATGTGGCAGGATGCAAGTATGGTTCAGTAATTCATCTAAAAAACACTGGCAGGCAGCATCTAAAAAGGGAAAATACATAATCAAAACATATGCAAGCATTGAAAAACTGGAATCTATAAGGTTCAGTCAAACCAATCAAGGATTGACACAGAACAAACGAACACACTTGAGTAGCAAACTAGTGAGATGACATCAGCAGAGACAGGATTACAACAGATACCAAAACACTAGCGCATGGTGTTCATCACCATGAAAATGGTGATACAAAGGGGAGAAATCCATCCATCTTCTACTGCTTACTCCTTTCTCAGGGTCACAGGAGCCAATCCCAGGGAACATCGTGCACAAGGCGGGGTACACCCTGGACAGGGTGCCAGTCCATCGCAAGGCACAATCACATACACACTCACACACCCATTCATACACTACGGACACTTTGGACATGCCAATCAGCATGTCTTTGGACTTCGGGAGGAAACCAGAGTACCTGGAGGAAACCCTCGCAGCACGGGGAGAACACGCAAACTCCGCACACACATGGCCCCAGCGGGAATCGAACCCTGGATCCTGGAGGTGTGAGTCATAAGTGCTAACCACTAAGCCACCATGCACCCAGGGGAGAAATCATGATACAAATTATAAACCATGAAGTTACATAGTGGAAAGCCATGGATAATAGACCTAAATAAATAATAATAGAAACAGACTAAATAACTGAAAGAGGAAGGAGGCTATAATAGTGTTTCATCTATTCTAGAACATTTCATAAAATTAATCAACAATATCTAAAACTACTCAGGTTTCTCCAAATGATCATTTCTTATTACAGTGGTAACATTGGTTTTATATTCTCAGCACACTCACATCTAGGATGTCAACAGCTTTTAAAAAAGTCTATGAAAAGCTTTTCATTCAGATAACACAACACTGTCTGTACAGTATACTTTTTTAGCTTTGATATCAAATTTTGAATGTCTACTCATTTGAATTGCTGTTTTACTTCACATGTAATTATGCAAATGTGGCAAGTTTCAGTTTTACTTATCAAGTGTATTTACAAATCTGAACACGCCATGGGTACTGAGAAAAATTAACACACTCGTTAATAAAGCAGTTCTAATTTTGAGGAAGTAATCAGAGATTGCCTATATCACATATGACATGAAAATATGCCATATGATTTAATTTCGTGGAAACATTAGCACAGCACAGCAACCTCCCATGTCACTATTTGTACAAGAAGAAAACAATTATAGAGATATTATTACCTTGATTACAAGTTCATCTACAATGGAATGCATCCATCACACTGCCTAATGCCATTGCCTAATGCCACTTTAAAAGCACTTGACAGTTTTAAGCTTAAGCACTCTTTTAATTTGTGTGTCTTAATAATAATATTAAGACAGGGGAATTGACCACACACTTAATCATTGGGATGTATTCATCTTCGCATGGAACCACAGTAATATGGCAATATGACACTCTGATATTAATTTACCTGTACTCACTCCAACATGTGCAAAAACTGCATCATGTCAAGTGAAAAATAACATTTCCTCGGAACATTCATTCACAAAATGATTTAAGGTTGTGTCTTTGTGTTTGGCATTAATGATGATAATTTCATTTCGGTTGGTTACAAACTGACTAAACGACAAAAAAAACAAGACTGTGGACGTGTTATTTGCCAGAAAAAATAAAATAGTCTCATTTACGGATAAAGTAATGGCTCCACTCCTCACAGCCACCCACCCGCTCCTGCACATGCAGCCAGTAAAGGATGATGATGCTTATGGGTGGCTGGATTCCACAAACACTGTATTTACTTCAGGTACTCTCCTACTCATATTCTCAGCAGTGCAGCCAATAAATTAGTGGCTCTGAACTGGACCATTTCCTGGCTCTCACAATCCAATTCTGAGAAGCTGAAAGGCAAAGGATTTCTCTCTGTAAATGTGCTCCAGCCGCCACAGCCTGTGGCTTATTATGCTGTTATGAGTCCATTCCGAGTAAAGCTCATGCTGTTAAAGTGATTTAGCAGGATAGCTTTGGCAGAGCTAAAAGGAAACAATACAGCTCTGCACCATTGGATGGCCGCACTTGGCCTGCTGCCGCTTCAGAGTACTGACAGAGCTGAAACTGGACACGGTCTTGAGCTGTTATTCAACTGATGGTAACTGAAAAAACTCTGAGTGCATTTATAACCAGTGTGCATCAGTTTGGACACTGACATATATCAAATAAATGTGCTACTATCTGTTTAGCCAATGCCACTATCTGCACCTTATATTTAATGTCTATGCCCCAGAAACACTGGAAAAGATGGGTGAGAAAAAAAAAGGGGGGGAAATACCCTGAGGGAGAAATGAAATAGAAATGCAGCAGTTTACATCACTCAACTACCTCACTCTAGTTCATAACTGGTCTCAGCTAGAGATGTGTGCTGGGTTGTTTGTTTAATCTGCCTTCCACAGGTGCTATTTTTTTTGCCTGTGATATTTTCAAACAAATTTAGTAGGTTATATTTTCCAAAATCTAAACACATTTGGAGCCTAATTTAAACCAATGCAACACTGACCAAGCAGTTACTAAGGATGAATGAATGAATGTTGTATTAATGTTAATGTTAGTGAACAGGATTCATTAACATGATATGCTTGTATCACTACTACTGCTAAATGAAGGTAAATACCACTGTCTGGCTTAATTTTTTTGTTGCATCCACTAATCCTAACTGTATTTTCAACCAGATGCCCTGTGGAAGAAAATGTAGTGTGCCTCATATTCGTATCTGTGTTTGTATTTGTTTAGAACATACAGTATCTCACATAATTGAGTACACCCCTCACATTTTTGTAAATATTTGATTATATCTTTTCATGTGACAACACTGAAGAAATTATACTTTGCTACAATGTAAAGTAGTGAGTGTACAGCTTGT
>JAOUWY010000035.1:13180894-13192211 GCA_025728095.1 Prietella phreatophila
CACACACATTCACACACTACGGACACTTTGGACATGCCTATCATCCTATACCATGCATGTCTTTGCACTGGGGGAGGAAACTGGGGTACCCGGAGGAAACCCCTGCAGCAGAGGAAGAACATGCAAACTCCTCACACACAGAGCTGCAGGAATCAAACCCCGACCCTGGTGGTGTGAGGCAAACGTGCTAACCACTAAGCCACTGTGCGCCATCGCAAAGATACTGTGCTAATTGGAAAGAGGTAGCTCTGATTAGAAGGTCAGGAAATTAGAATGAGGTATCAGATCATGTGACTGGAGCAAGTGTGATTCGTTGTTTGGCTGAGGATTCTGGGAAATGGATTTTGTTTTTGCCCATTGAGTAGACATGACACAATGGTTATATCAGTTCCTATTTTTATTCAGTTTCTATAGAATGTATATAATCCTTTTATATAAATTCTAGGGCAAAGACCTGCATCTCAACAATGAACTCTTAGTTCAAGATGATTTTCTTTGGATCAATGTCAATTTACTTTGACCATATTTTCTACACACTACTGTAGTTAACTGCAGAGTTTGCATTTGTGCCCATTAACAGGCCACGCTGCTCATTAGCTCAGCAAAATAGGAAGCATTGACATTTGTCTGCCCACACCATAATATTCTTGTTGCTCATAAACACACACTGATACTTTCCTCTGGTCTGACCGTGATCTTTCTGCCTTGGGCAGTATTTTGACTCCATAATGTCTGCATTACGATCATTATGGCTGTGAGTCAGAGAAGAAGGAGATGAGGGAACACCAAAGACAGGAAATCTGCATTTTTTCTTCCCTGGCTGCTCGGCGAAGGTTGGTAGTATTGTGTAAAGACCCTGAAACTTTGAAATTCATTCAAATTATTGCCATTTAAGGTTGGTATTCTTTCTTCTAAACCCTTGTCATGTGTGAAGCGATTCAGGGTCTCTGTCAGATATCCATACTATTAGAGAGGACTCAGACACCACAAGTCCCTTCAATTAGCCGTTGAAATACGGAGAGTTCTGCTCGACGCGTCTGTCTCAAGGTCTTTCAGCTCATTTCGGGAGAATGGTTAAGACTTGGTTTCCCGATTGCCAGAGAGCTGTCAGGTGATAAGAGAGGAGAGGACAGAGGCAGACAGGCTGATTAGAGAGGCACAGCTACAGCAAACACACAGCAATAATGAACCTGTTCACCAAAATGGAGAGAGAAAGAGAGAGAGAGAGAGAGAGAGAGAGAGAGAGAGAGAGAGAGAGAGAGAGAGAGAAGCACAGTGAGTGTTCTGTCTTCAGGCAAATGGAGAGGAGTGTGACTGCGCCCACATTTCTGCAATAACACAGCTCACCTCAGACCCAGCGCAGCATGAGGAGACGAGCCACAGGGAGACTGATGAAATCGACCATAAACAAGTACACAACAGTAAGCCACCCCACACCAGCAGCATGAGACCGCCGCAAACATACTTCAAGAGAAAAAAACACCCACCCACACAGACACAGCCTTACCTTCTGTGTTATCTACAGCTGATTATTTTCAAATGTTTTCTGTTACTCTCTTACTTTACATAAATATACATATATTAGAACTATACATGCATAAATACCATTTTTTTCAGACAGAGCACATGTTTATTTGTTTGATACTCCTCAATAGCAATACTAATTAAAAAAAAAGTAACCTACTTAGTATGAATCAATCAGGGATGTCACAGAACATTTTTTTAATTTACTGAACAAATAAACATTATTCAGCCAAGGTATTATTTAAGATATTCTTTAATTATATATTCAAATTGTCCTAAAAGTGATATTACATATAAGTACTTAATTTCTTGGGTGACAAAATGTCATCACTCTTTCTCTTTGGCTCAATCATATAGTGCACTTGTATGATTGTGTAGGTTTAATATTGGCATAAGATAGTGAATAGGAAGCCATTGGAAACTGGATCTGGGTGATGATCTTATAGAGGTTTATAGAGTATATTCAAGACTCTAAATCAGAGATTCTGATTTTACTTGAACCCTGGGTCATTTAATAAATGTACAATGTCAGTACATAGCATGAGAGAGAGAGAAGACATTACTCTTTTTTAAATAAAAAAAAGAAACTCTCAAACTTTACACATTAAAATAAGATCATAAATTTCTAGCATTTTATTACTTGTTTAATCCTTCTGTAGCTCATGTGATATATGTCTATAGTGTAGAAATACTGCTAATGGCTTTTGTGACTGTTTAAAAACTACATTTTGAACATAACTTTGAATACAAATTATCTGAATTTGAAAGGCTAAATATTTAATAATGGTTAGTTATGTTTAATTATTAATGAATGAGACCTATAGTAGTTAATCCATCACAGGGCACAAGCGCACACCTATTAACACACTACGGACAAATTGGCAATGCCAATCAGCCTACTGCCCATGTCTTTGAACTGGGGCGGACACCAGAGTTTCCAGAGGAAACCCCCTAAGCACAGGGAAAACATGCCAACTCTGTGCATGCAGGGCTGAGGCGGCATTCGAACCCCCAACCCTGGAGGTGCGAGGCAAATGTGATAACCACTAAGCCACCATTATTATTATTATTATTATTATTGTTGTTGTTGTTGTTATTATCGTGATACCCATACCCAGTCTGATAGTTATGTTGTGGTTGTACTGGATTCACAATGGCCATAGTGTAATGCTTTATATATTTGCTTGCCAAGGAAAATAGAAATGACATTATGCATTTAATAAGACACCTTTTTAAAACATGATATACTTTAATTGCAAACCTTCCCGAACAGAAATGTCAGAATTTTTATTGAGTGGTCACATCTGGAGCCTTTCAACCAGCCTGAGCTTCGTCTAAGCGCAGGATATAAATCATTGTTGCACTAATTACTGCATTCATATTTAAAGATTAGCGAGGACAGACCATAAAAGCCCCTATTTTATTGAGTTTCATCCAACAGTGCCACCCAGAGACCACCCCACCCCCCACTCTTTCAGTGTCTCCATCTCTCTGCATGTCCCCCCCTCCTTCCTTCTCTCTCCCTCTCTTTCTATGTGTGTACAAGTTTGTAGGCTCACTAATGGTCTGCTTTAATTCCCCATTTGTAATAATGATCAAAAAGCAATCATACCAGCAGGGATAAACACAGCTAAAAAAAGGGCAACTATCAATCATCACATGCCAACCATCAGCATTCCTACACACACACACACACACACACACACACACACACACACACACACACCACACACACACACTCACACACTCCATCAACATGCCATACATGTGGGTGTATGTACAGAGGTAAATGTGTTTGCACGAGAGAGAGAAAAAAAGATAGAGTACAAGTGCTGAACAAATACAAGTGTTGTGTTGTTTTGAAAAGATGCTGTCTAAAGAGTGTTTCACTGGGCTCCACAAATGAGAGGGTTACTAATTGAGAACCAAAGTGGAGCTGACTGCTGCTGAACAACGCACTGAACCCCTCATGGAAAGGCAGCCAAAGAAGATTGATCTGACTCTGCAAAGCATAGATTCAAACCAGGAATGACAAGAGTCTCACTGTCTCATAAACGCAATTACGTTGTTCATTTATCCAGCCACTGCTGCCTTCATTACCACCGCCGATGTATTGCTTTTGTCAAGCTCCTAACCAATAGTGCTGTGGAGATAATGTGTACTTGGGAAATAGAGAAAACATGAGAAGAGGACAATGTTGTTGTTAAGTCACTTCTCTCTGTCGTGTCTGAAATCCAAATTAAGTCTAAAAGCGCTTTCACACCTAATAGTTTGCAAAATGTATACATTTTGGTTCATTTGTCATTTAGATTGGTTTGGTTAAATTAAACAAAAAGGGGGAAAAATTTACTGATGGGACATTTACTGAAAACTGTACTCGTAAAACTTTTTTGTTGATTGTTCAGATGGAAAAAGGTAAACAAACCTTGAACAAGTGTGCAAATAAATCACAAGAATCACCAAGTGTTTCATTTTTCCTTGTTTCACATTTGTACAGCACTACAGCTCTGTCTGTTGGTTCATTTTGTGCCTCATGGTGTAATTTAGTAGCATCTACTATTGATCAATGTTACCCAAATTACAAGGCATGTTTGGTTCACTTCCTGCAGTTCGGTCGATTTTCACTGCAATCAAACCACGATCGAGTTAGATTGGGACAAGACCAAGACCACCTCGCTCAGAGGCTCTTTCGGACACTGCACCCGAGTGTGACTTGTCTGTGTTCTTGTCTGCCTAAATATACTGTAGCTAATGGGAACTCATGCCTGGGTTTCAAAATTTTAAATTTGACTAAATGTTGCATAAGCACCCTAAACTGTGTATGACAGACTGTACTGCATACAGTCAGTCCACTGTTTGGTCCTCAAAAGGGCAACCATTTAACATTGTGACGTCACATGAAATACAAGGATATGACAGATTGTGTAAAAAGCCCAAATTATTTCCGAGTTGAAGAATTATAAACTTAAGGCCAATTGAGTCCCAGTCAAGCAAAAAGTCATGAAAATCATGACTTAAGTAGGAAATAAGTCCAAGTCCAGAACTCGAGTACTACATCACCATAATGAGGACAGTCTATCTTACCAGGTAAGTGCATCACAGGAGAGCTGGAAGGCGGAATACTCATTTCATTTGGCACTAAAGCCGAGTGCTATGCATATTCTGATCAGAACATCTCTGCAGGCAATGATTGAGCCCAAACACACAATGAATTCTGCTTAACTTTTCTGACTAATGCACACCTCCAAGAACCACCAGCCTCACGAATTGGAAGGCTAAAATTACAGGTTTCCTTTTTAATCCTTCACGATTTTCACATTTTGCTTCCATTTGCTTCACTTGGTGGGAAAAAATTATCGTTGAAAAGTCCTTGATGATGTCTAATTTCAGGCGTAGGAGTAGAAGGTAAATCAATAACAGCTAGGTGGATGATGGGTTTTAAAGGGGAAATAAAAGCATTTGATCCAGCTGCTAATTAAATTGTGAGCATACCTAATCATATTAGTTACATAGGGCAACTTATTTTATTTTTATACCAGTTTAATCATTTTGCCAATTTCTACCCAGTATCTGGTTATCCTTATATGACAGCAACCAGCTGGGAAGTGTGAAGGCTAACCCATGCTTCTTTCAAGACACCTGAAGCCAGTCAACTGCACCTTTTCAAACTGCTGCATCATAGGGCAGCGCAGCGATGGAGTGATGGAGCACTTACTGAGGAGAGTGTTATACACCCTCTTCCACATGCATGAGCTCACAAGATGCATATGAGTGTAGCTGTGATTGCCATGCATCCCACCCAGAGAGTACGCCAAGTTTGCTATCTTGGAGGATGGCTTTATAAAGAGTGCAACAAAATCATATTAGTGCAACATAATTACCCTTAAGACAATCCTCCAAGATTATAAATTGGAATCAGCTCTGACATTTTACACGGATTAATGCTGCACATAATTTTAAAGAAAGTGTTACCACAGTGTTTTATTCCGTTCACAGCAACAACTTGACAATGATTATATTCATATTAATTAAAGAATGACTCTGTTTTGAAAACCTGTTGAACAGCAAGTTCCTTATAGCGTACATTATAGCAGCTATAAACAGTCGCTCCTTCATCAGATCTCACTTGAAAGTTAATAAGAAACCAAAAAATCAAAAAGTGCTAACTCCTGTCCTGAAGATGTTCATGTGGCTCCTGACATTTAATGACACTGAAGAATCCTTCCATAAATGTTAAATAAACCATATCCCAAAATCAAACATTATATGCTTTCCTTTGTTAAATAACAGCATGTTTTTTAAAATCCATTTATTATTAGGTTTAGATTATGTGGACCCTTACAAGTCACTGTGAATCAACACGTTCTGACCAATCAGATTTGAGAATTAACTTGATAATGCTTTGCAGGTACTTGTTAGTGACATCATCTCTATCTCTGTGTCCTGAGAGACTAGCACTTCTGTCCCCTGCTGGTGGAGTCGTTGGTTATGGGACATGTAACCGCTCTGGATCAGGTGGAGCCACAAGAGAGACACATGTTGTAGATTCACCATGAATATTTTAAAATCTTGCACAACAAAATGTCCTACAGAAAAACGCCAAGCCAGGAGCCAAGTGTGAGAGGAGAAATAAGTCATGGAGAGAAGCTTTTATAGCACATGCGGGTGTTGTATGCAGAACAGGTACTACATGTCTGAGTGATGGGAAGAAAATGGGTTTCTGAGCACATGACATGTATATGTATATTCTATAGACAGGTGCATAACAGAGAAAACGACATGGAGGGAAAGTTCAGCACACCGAGTGGAGGATGTAAGAGAGACGTGACAGAGAAAGAAAGAGAGAATGGATGAAGAGGGATGGCGAGGTGAAGAGACAGAATGTGTGTAAAATAATCCATTAGAGAGTGCAGGGGCGCAGTGCGGAGAGCAGAAGCTGGGGCCGGGCCGAGCCTCTTTAGCATGCAGGCCATGTGCAGGCCAAGCTGAGCTTGAGCTACAGAGAGCCGCCATGACTACCTTGTCCATTCGCACAGCCTTCTGAACCCATGCAGAACCTGAATTCTGTATCCACAGCAAAGCACAACATTAACAAAAGAGCATAGATTATAGATCTCCTTTCCAAAAGATTCAGCAGGTGAAAGTATATATAAAGTCAATTACATCATGAAATGCAGGACCGATACTGCCATGGAAATAACATGTGAGCTGTTTCTTATTCAGGTGACCATAACACCCATACACACACACTCCTCCGCACCTCTCGTGCTATCTCCGCCAAAAAAAAAAAGAAAAAAAAAAAGATTCAGGGCAATCAGTCTCTCGCTGACTGCCGGACTTCCTTCTCTGCCCAGACAGCAGTGGGAGAAAGATAGCAGTGGCATACAAGTGATGCTGCCACTGATCTGCTTGCAGAGCCATGAGCCCAACAGAAACAGAAGATGGATGAAGAGAGAGCATTTAAATGCAGACACAGAGGGACTCGCTGAGGAGGGGGCTGACCCTGGCAAAGTTTCTAAATGAATCCCACTGCGGCACTTAAGGGAACAATGGGGTGCATTTTCTCTCTTTTTGTGATTTCTTGTCAATTTTCTACCAATTTGATATTGTGAATCACCAAGTCATTATCTTGGTGAGCTTTTTCACGTATTAGGGTTTTGTACTTACTGAGGCCAAACCTGAGTGAAATTGATACTGAAAGTGGACACAAAAAGCTAAACGTTTTTTCAGGGGTCAAAAAAAAATGAAAAGAAATACACTGGATACTTTGGTCCACAATTGACTATGACTCCAGTCTTTTCTTCTTATTATTATTAGTAGTAGCCTTTTTCATTCACAGAGAAACTTTGGCAAGACAAATCCCAAAAAAGCTTATTCTAAGTCAGTTTCTATGTGAAACTGCTGCATTCATACCCAGTCAAACAAACAAACAACAAAAAAAAAAACAGAGGGTTACTATAAATCACCAACTTAGAGAAGAGCATTAACAACATTTTCTATTACATAACTACAGACAGAGTTTGTTAAAACAGGGTTTGTTAACATTGTTTAAAAAGTTAAATTCCAAGCAAATTTAAGGTGAATAAGTCAAGGTTGAAAGAAAAACATTTGGGATATGCATGTAACCCCATTCCCTGAGAAGGGAAAGAGACATTGCGTGAGCTTCACACTGGGAAGCACCCTCGCGCATGACCAATATCTGAAGCTTGTGTAACATCATGCCTATTTATAGACTTTCTGTGATCAGGTGATGTGGCAATTAAACATATCACATGATATAAAAACAGCACCTGTGAATCAGCCATCAGCCTCTATTATCTGAAGCGAAGACGAAATTAAAAGGCATGCCCCAGTATGAAAAAGCTACGCAATGTCTCGTTCCCTTTTCAGGGAACAGGGTTACATGTGTAACCCAGATGTTCCCTTTCAAAATTAATGTGTGTGGCGTAGACCAAATCCTGTAAGGGTACCCATTTGGACAAAGCCTTAGAGAAGGTGACCACCTTAGTGGAATAAGCCCTTATGCCCAAAGGCGTAGCGAGACCACACGCCTCATAAGCATAGACATTGCTTCCAATATACAATTCAAGATGCGCATCTTCGACACAGCATCATCTTTACTGTTGCCTCCAAAGCAGACAAGCAGCTGTTCCAAATTACACCACTGGCCAGAACGTATGTACAGAGAGCCCTTACTGGACACAGTAGGTGCAGTTTCTCTTGTCCCAGTGTGAGGAACAGAGGAGGGAAAAAAGCATGCAACACTACCAGCTGGGCAGCAGATGTAGGCACTTTAGGAATATAATACGCCCTAGGATATTGGAAGGCCTTGACCAATCCAGGGGTAAAGTCAATGCAGGAAGGGGCAACAGGGCTTGTAGATAGCCTCGCTTGAGAGATGTCAGGGCCAGCAGAAAAGCTACCTTTAGAGTCAGAATCTTCTCTTATGCTGACTCTAAGGGTTAAAATGGGGCACCTGACAGGAAAGTATACGTGATTTTCAAATGGGCCTCAGTTGCTTGAAATCATGCATAAACCTTGATGTCAGAGAATGTGGCCCGATAGGGGTCCCATCAGTAGGGGTGTGGCTGGCCAAATTGGTGGCCATGTAGACCATGATTGTAGAAGGATACAACACTGCTGAGAAATGTCCTTGTAAGAACTCCAGGACGATAGATATTGCGAAGTTTAATGGGTCAATCACACCATGAGAAAGAAAGTTGCCATTTGAGCACATACAATTTCCTCATGGATGGTACTCTAGCATTAAACATGGTCTCTACAATTTCAGTTGTGAGACCAGAATCTATGAGCTGGTGCCCCTCAGGGGACAGACCCACAGTTTCCATAGTACCAGTCGAGGGTGATAAATCAGCCCTCCAGCTGGAGACAGTAGATCCCTGCTGACAAGAATCTCACACGGAGTGCCAAGTGATGTGGGAGGAGTGAGGGCGAATCACAGAGGGCAATGTGTTGTCTCCTTGGAGGCAAACACATCCAATTTTGCTTGGCCAAACCTATGCCATATGAACTCCACCACTTGTGGATGACGCCTCCAATTTCAGGGCCATCCTTGACAGGATGTCTGTCCTCACATTCCGGAATGTTCATTGCACTCACTGACAAAAAGTTTCCCTCCTCCCAGAGAAGAATTAGTTGCACCTGAGTGAACAGGGGACATAAATGTAATCCTCCGTGGTGGTTGATATATGAGACCACTGCTGTGTTGTCTGCCACAACTAACACATGGTGACTTCTCAATTGAGGAAGAAAGAATTTCAGTGGTAGGAATATGACCCGCATCTCTAGGCAATTTATTTGCCACTCCAGATGAGGGCTGCTCCAGAGACAGTGCGGGATAAAGCTAGCCTGAAGGGAAGAATCCAATATTGGTACATGTTGCCTCCAAGCGTAAACCTCAGGAAGTTCCTGTGACAGGTCAATATTTCTATCTTTTAGATTTAATGTCACAAGCCAGTCCTCGAACTGAATCTGTGGAATGATAAGATTGTGCGTCAGAATCTTGAACCTGTATATCCGAAGAGTCCGGTTCAGATGAGGCAGGTCTAAAATTGGCCACATACTCCCATCTTTTTTTTTTGTGGACCAGGAAATATTGGCTGTAAAAACCTCCCTCTCTCAGGGAATGAGGTTTTCTCTGGCCCCTTTGTCCAAGAGGGATCCTACTTCCTGCGCTAACATTGGGCTTTGCTGTGCTGACTACTGTGGTGATCACATCTCTGAACTGGCGGCATTGAGCCCTGAACTGGACCCAGCAACCCTTTTCTATGGTAGACAGAACCCATGGAGACACATTTGGCAGTAGCTTCCACACTCCCAGATGTAAACTGTTCCACATTCTGTTGGAGGGAAAGCATCAGATTTTCGTTGCCCTGTGACAGCTCGCTGACCAGAGAAAACTGAAAACTTGGGACAGCCTTGGCTAGGGGAGGCCCTACAGTAGCACTGGGGGCTAACTGCCCTACCAACCTCATGTCCCTTGATACATCCCTCTGTAGCCCATAAGGACCACTCCTTCTTTGTCTGCTTGGCCTTTATGAACATTCTCAGATCACTA
Organism: Prietella phreatophila; assembly: GCA_025728095.1. Lineage (NCBI taxonomy): Eukaryota > Metazoa > Chordata > Actinopteri > Siluriformes > Ictaluridae > Prietella > Prietella phreatophila. Next base: position 13,190,997 of record JAOUWY010000035.1, read on the forward strand.
TTAGCAGGCTGCAACTGTGGCTGTCGATGGCTGTCTGTGGGGGTTGGTGAGCTGACCTGCTCACCTTCTGTGTCTCCCTCGCACTAGTGCTGGCCTGGGCTCCACTCGTGGATGCCCCGGTGAACTCGACATAACAGGGAAGGAACTGGTTGAATGCCTCCATGTATTGCGCTCACTCAGCAGGTCTGCTTAGTAGGCATGCAACACTGTCAGGCCCAGATCCGCCAGGCTCTGAAACCCAACTCCCTTTGGCTGAGAAGAAATCAGAGCTGCCTAATTGTAAGGTGTCCACAACGAACACAGTCTGACCTCTCGATGGCTGTCCTGGCGTGCGCCACCCCACACATGGGAGTGTGACACACTTCATGAATTCTCTCTCAATCATACTTTTCTCTGTATTTTTTAAAGGGACAGAAATGTAAATATATTTTTCTTTTTTTTTAACGATAGAGAGGAAATGAGTCTTTTTGTGAGTGTTACCCAAACACCACATGTTCACATCATGCACCAAGGCACATGAACATCTTAACCACAATGAGAACTAGTTTTTAAGCTACATTTCAAAAGCACTCCTTGTATAACATCTGTTGTAAGTAGCATTATTGTCGATTGTCATATCCCTGCCATGCTCATGTGTATTTCATGTATTTCTACTTTGTTTCATGTTACACAGTCCTAGTCTTTGCGCACGTATTTCACTAATATTTTAATAAAATACTCTGCACTTGAATCCATCCAACCATTCGTGACACAGTCTAGATACTGAAATAAGCTTTTAAATGGTGATGCATAGCACAAACCACCATGAGCTTTTATTATTGAACAGTCTGTCAAAACAGAAATGTTAAAAAAAAAAAGAGCACATTCCACCATTTTGATTTTAATATCTCCTGCTATCTTCCGTAAACCAACCACTGATGATACCTCCTTGTTGCACGAATGTGTGAATTCTGTTGGGTTAAAAATAAGCTAATTAGACCTGATGGTATGCAATTTTTGAACAGAATGTCAGTGTAACGTTAACTAGAGAGTTCATTTATTTTATTAGTTTTCTCAGAAGTGCAGCAAGCAATAGTAAGAAAACAGCCTACTTAATAAGCATACAGTGAGGGAAAAAAGTATTCAATCCCCTGCTGACTTTGTACATTTGCCCACTGACAAAGAAATGATCAGTCTATAATTTTAATGGTAGATTTATTTGAACAGTGAGAGACA
>JAOUWY010000035.1:13192311-13205190 GCA_025728095.1 Prietella phreatophila
ATAGACTGATCATTTCTTTGTTAGTGGGCAAACGTACAAAATCAGCAGGGGATCAAATACTTCTTTCCCTCACTGTACTTGATAATAAGACATTCTTTTAATTTTTATAGGCCAAAATGTCCATGCATTCTTGTGTTCTACTGGCTCAGAAGACAAAGATGTGTCCCAAATGGCATACTTATACACTATCCTATGCCAATTTGTGGTATAAATAGTGTGAGCAGTGTGTTCACACTGAAAATTCCAAGAAGACAACGTGCAGTTTAAGTACCTGAAAAAAATGACGTGTGAAAATGTTGGACAATTCATGCACTTATCGCAGCTTTTCTTACGTTATGCTCCTATTATGTTGAAAATAATATATATTGGGTCAAAATGATTTCCATGGTTTAAATACACAAACAAAACAGCAAAGAACATCTTAATACAGTAAACCTTTATTTACAAGTCATAAGAAGAAATATTTGCAGTATTTCCCTAAATGAGGAAAAGTCAAAGAATTTCAAAACGAAAAAGAGAGATTAACCAGTATTTCAGATATCTCAAATGTGGAAATTGGTCAAATTGACCTATAACATAATAGAAAGGTTAAGAGGTACAAAGCTACCAGGCTTTCACGCTGGCTCAAATTTGCTCAGAATAAAAAGGGAGTGTGAAAACTTTTTAACTGAATTTCTCATTTTACTGTTCATGTTACAATGCACAATGTTTATGCACAATGTCAAATTACATCAAATGCAAATAATGCATTATGTGCAATTGATGTAATTTGCCAGTGACTGAGAAACAGCTTATACTTCTGGTCAGTAAAAAGCCGTTAGTGTTCCATTTGAGACAATACTTCCCTTCTAAAATTCATACACTAGACAGTAGAGTACATAATGCATGGTGTAAGTGCATAGTGTATAGTACATCATTTGGGATACATTTCAAGACTCGTGAATTTACAGGTCAATGTTCACCAAGTCAGCATAAAAGTAAGTGCTAGAGCAAATAAATGCATATCTTTCACATCATGTGTCCTTTCACCTGCAGTGAATTGGATTTTCTGTATTTGGTCTGACCCCTGCTTTATCTAAAGTGTCTCCTATCTAACTGAAGCAAATCAAATATCTTAAATGCTATGGTTAAACTGTAGAGGTTGCAATTAACTCCATCAAAAGAAAATGATTTAGCACCGGAGACTGAGTTAAAAGTACACAGAAAATCCACACAAGGAAAACTAAAAATCCTGAAATACACAACCTTATCACCTCAGTTTATACGGTTGACTCTGCTTTTTTATTACATTACCACGTATGATATATTATCACATATTCTTCAGAATCATGATGACCCTTATCACAGTCCTACAGTTTATACCTGAGTACATGCAGTATCAGGTGAGTCCTAAAAAGACTGTGTGAGAGATTCAGGTGATGATATCATTAATCATTTGTAACATTCTGCAGGCTGCATTGATTTAGATGATTGCTTTTAAGGACAGCGGAGTCAGTGTGCTTCTGCAGGTCACTGATAAACAGAGCAGCACGTACACCACAAGCATGGCAGATAAGCTGTTAATATTTAAGGGGGAGCAAAAGGGAGAACATGGAGGAACCAGAGACCCCACACCACTCTCACACTCGCGGATCGAAATTCATTTAATATTAGCGACAGACCTGTTCAGGCGTGAAATCTGTAAAGTGGAAAAAATGCAACACTGGTGCTTTACATGATTCTATTGTCCCCACATTACAGAAGAATAAAGGCAAATTAATTCAAACAAAAACATGCACTCCAACACGTAGTACCGTTTCATCACCACTGGAAAGGAAATGAAATGATCAATTCCCTCAGTGAACGTAGTCCATCTCTTTTTTGATTTCGGTGCATGTTTTTATTTATAGGCATGCAAGAATAAACAAGAACAGCAGTGACATTATTGCTGTGCAAAACTAGGATTAAACGCCTTGCTCAAGGCCAGTAGTCAAAGCAAAGGCACTGGTAATTAAACTACAGCTCTCCCTTGGCACCTTAAGCAAAACTCTTCAATATATGCTCCTAAATTAATACAGGATGCTTTTAACATTCACAGCAACACAAAAACAGAGTATGTACTGTGTATATAAAGAGAGGCACTGGAGTGTTCTAAATTATTGTAGTAAAGGTAAAGCAAAGTATCTATAGAAACATAGATAAAAACACTTCAGACATTCTGGACAAAGGCTTTCCTTAAAGATTTATCTACAATGTCTTGTTTTTAGAGAAATATACTGTATATACACTCTGACCTGTTGCCCTGCTCATTCATGTAAACTATCCACTCAGCCAATCATCTGGATGTTCACATCAAACATCAGAATGGGGGTAAACGTGATATCAGTTGACCATAACATGGTTGTTGGTGCAGGACAGGCTGGTTTGAGCATTTCAGTAATAAACTAGATGTACATTCAATACAGTATTTGAGTACATGGTTCACTGAAACAGTATAATTAAAGCATAGCAGTTTTACATTTACTTGAGATTTTTTTCACCATTAAAAAAATGCATTAAAATCCCAGAAGACAGTATGTGCAGTAATTTTAAATGACTCAATTTTCAAACCCAATCAAAATAAGGCCATTTCCTCCCCAAAGTCTACATTTGAGGTGGCAAATCCACCAAACAGTCAAGAGTGGCAGTGTGAATGTGGAGACAGATGAAATTTTAATGCTTATAGGGAAACAGCATGAATAATCTGCAAATTACACAAGCCAAAACTCGTGGATATATCAGCAGTCCATAACTCAGCATCCAACCTGTGGAAACATGTACAGGTAAACCACTCGCTAGTTGAGTGAGCTAAACTAGCTAGCTACACCTTGATGTTTAACAGTATAAATGTATTAAGTGATTAATTATACAGCTAAAAACATGTATGAATTAATCTAGCAAGCTATTGAAACCCTGACACATAAATTAGCTAGCCAGCTAAGGTTACCTTTCTTTATATCCTAGAAGTGGTGTTAACTTCAGCATAGCTCACTTGGCTTGTTAACTTATGTGTTCAATAGCATGCTTTAAGAATTCGAGCTCCACAAGTATTACAGCTCTACACAATTTATAGCTTGTCTAGGCTTGGATAATCATACTCATTCTCACTCCACTAGCTAGAGTCCAGGAGACGTGCAGGGATCTGCAAGTTATTTTAAACTGTGTGCTACTTAAAACAGATGGATAATTAATTGACTAACACATTCTAAAACGGGACATCAGCTTGGGAAGGTATCAGAATGATGACCTGATACAGTCACAAAGCAGATAATTTGGAGCAGAGTAGTTATCAATTCAGAAATTTTTGAAGCTCTGTTGTATAACATTGAGGAGAATGCTAAACCGAGTGAAAATCTACCTCGAGGTAAAGCTTTGTACAAACGTAATTACTCCTCATGGCTTTTGTCTTTACCCTTTGTAGGAAAAGGTGAAGAAAGAAAAGTTTGAGGGGGGAACAAACAAGAACAAATATTTAACCAACACTTTCTTACAGGCAAAGAGCTCCAAAAATATATATTATTGTGTCAGTAAATTAGTTTACTCATTCTTAATGATTTATTTATGATCCTATACAGTAAGTAATAATAAACAGATATATTTGTAATAATTCTAATCATTTTAGGACCTTGGTAAAACAACTATTTAGAGAAAGTGCATGTTTTAATACTATTTTCCCACTGGATTTATTTGATTGATCATTGGGCTGGTTTTGGAAGAGTTTGTAATCTCAGTTGGATTGTTTTTGCCACACATACCTGGCAACCCTGGTGAAAGCTGCAGTTGTAAAACCTAATGCTGGGAATTGGTGCTTGGATTATGTTGTACAAAGGCGGGGAAAAAAATCATAATTCATTTTATTTTTTGTTCTTTACCCTTTAGCACTTCCATAGAGAATCCATATGGGACCTCACTGAACACATTTGAGCCATAGTTTCTTCATTTTGAATTATGCAACAGTGCATAAATTTGCATTAGCATTGACAAAAGGATTGACATTTTTATATATATATTTTTTCATGATGACTCAAACTTCAACTTTTTCATATGATTCATACTTTGCCACTGGTGGCTCAAGACAAAGTAACTTGTGTACGACCTTGGCTGCATATGAGTTTTTCTTTTCAGGTGTGTAGGCTCTGATTTGATGCAGTATTTGTATGAATTGCAGGCAGAACCTTTCGTGCAGAGGGGAAAGCATACAGTGGCCTCCACTAATATTGGCACCCTTCCTAAATATGAGCAAAGAAGGCTGTGAAAAATTGTCTTTACTGTTTAAACTTTTGATCTTTTGTTTAAAAAAAATACTCTGCTCTCATGGATATCAAACAATTATAAACAAAACACAGGTTGATTAAAAAAAAAAACTTTGTTAAATATAGGTTTATATTTAACAACGGCTGTGGTGCAGGTGGTAGAGCGGGTTGTCCACTAATCGTAGGGTTGGTGGTTCAATTCCCGGCCTGGGTGACTCCACATGCCGAAGTGTCCTTGGGCAAGACACTGAACCAGAAGTTGCTCCTGATGGCAAGTTATCGCCTTGCATGGCAGCTCTGCTACCATTGTTGTGTGAGTGTGTGTGTGAATGGGTGAATAGGACACGGTGTAAAGCGCTTTGGATAAAAGTGCAATATAAGTGTGCCATTTACTTCACTTTAGGTTTGCCACAATTATTATTAATTAATACTACACCTATCATCCCGTTCAAAAGTTTACACCCCCTACATTAAGAGCCCTTAATGTATCATGTTGCCTTCTTGAGCATCAGTGAATATTTGTACCTATTGTAATAGTTTTATATTTATCCCTCAGTTGTCCTCAGTGTGAAAAGATGGATCTCAACATCATATAGCCAAGTGTTGGAAAGGAGTCAAATATGTAGAAGATCCTGGAAAGGTAAAGAATGTGCAAGACCTGTATGATTTTTCTGAAGAACAGCGGGCAGTTTAACTGCTCAGGACAAACAAGGGACTCATGAACAACTATCACAAAACAGTCAGGGATCATAAAGGTAACAACAGACAGTATTAAGAATCAAGCGTATGTAAACATTTGAATTGGTTCATTTGTGTAAATTCAGTTATTATTGGGACTTGTACAGAACTGGCAATAAGAAATGCGCATTTGTTATATGCAGGATCAGGAAGCCTATCACACAGAATGTCGCAAGACTAGTCATACCAGTTTCTCAGAATTAAATACATTTGTTACACTTCCTGGTATATCCTTCCTGACCTCAGCCACATGTGCACCATGGCATCCAGCCCTAATTGTGCGGGAGGAGTGAGGGTGAACCACAGCATGTTGTCTCCTCGGAGGGAAACACATGCAGTCCCGTTTGGCCAAACCTTCGCCATATGGACTCCACCACTTGGGGATGGAGCCACCAATCCCTGGGCCTCAGCCCCTGCCTAAACAGGATGCCTGCCCCCACATTACAGTTGCCCAGAATGTACATTGCACTCACTGAAAAAAACTTTCCCGCTGCTCGGTGAAGAATTAGTTGCTTCTTCCTGAACACGGGGCGCGGACATAATCCTCCCTGGTGGTCAATATGGAAACCACATGTAAACACATGGTGACCTCTCAATTGAGGAAGAAGAAATTTCAGTGTTAGAAATATGGCCCACATTTCTAGTCAATTTATATGTCACGCCAGATGAGGTCCTCTCCAGAGACCATGAACTGGACAGCTGTCTAAGACCATGCTCCAGCCCATGAGGGAGGTGTCTGTTATTACCATCTTGCACTAACGAGACACCCCTAGAATGTGGCCCAAGGCAAGAAACCGGGACACTCAAATTCTCAGAGCACGTAGGCATCACCATATGACACTGATTACTCTCAGAGGTTTCGTCCTTGGATGAAACCCCAACTTCTCAGGCACCACGGAAATGGTCTCCTGTAATAAGCCCAATGGTATGACATTGGCTGCCCATAAGCTCCAATAGTCTACCATAGAGAGTGGAGGGGATGCCAAGATCCAGCTTTATCTTGCTCAATGTTGATGGGATTGACCCTACGCATGTTAGGGATAGAAACACCTTCATTGTAGTAGAATCCTTATAACCCCTAGAAAAGCTGTCCACTGCACAGGAGAAAGCATCCTTTTCTGAGGTTCAACCTTAGCCCCAAGCTATTCATGTGGGCGAGAACAACATCTCGATGTTGAACCGCCAGCTCCCTGGATCATGCTAGAAATAACCAGTCGTCCAGGTAGTTTAGTACACGGATGACCTGGAATCACAATGGAGCCAGAAAGACATCCATACACTTTGTGAAGGTGCAAGGGGATAAAGCTAGCAATATTTCTATTTGGAAATATCCACCTTTTAGATCTATCATCACAACCAGTCCTCATACTGAATCTGTGGACGATGAGTTTGGGCGTCAGCATCTTGAACCTGTATGTATGAGTATGCCGCAGATCTAAAATGCCCTGTCACTGCTCGCTGACCAGAGAATACTGAAAACTTGGGACAGCCTTGGCTAGGGGATGCCCTATAGTAGCACTGGGGGTTAACTGCCCTAACTGCCTCATGTCCCCTGATACGTCCATCCACGGCCCCTCACGACAACTCTTCTTTGTCTGCTTGGCCTTTATGACCATTCTCAGATCAGGCCTAGAAGCAGGCCACAACTGTGGCCGTCGATGGCTGTCTGTGGGGCTTGGCAAGCTGACAAGCTCACCTTCTGTGTCTCCCTCGCACTAGTGCTGGTTGAATGCCTCCATATATTGCGCTCACTCAGCAGGTCTGCTTGGTAGGCATGCAACACTGTCATTGTCTGCAGTGACCACAAGCAAAACCACTACTGAATATGCCTTTTCCACCAATGCCACGGTCGCCTTACACGGTGGCTTGGATGGCAAAGCCAGCCACCCTAAATTATCTGCCGTCAATGGCGAGAGGTAGCTCGCAAGCGCCTCCTCCACCTTCAGCATAGCTAAATAGCCATGCCGTTCATTCTCCACAATGGCCGAATAATCTAACATCGTGGGGTTTCCATAGTGGAAGGAGTCGCCGCGATGTGAACTCCAAAATCCAGCGGAGAGCCGGACCCGGAAGACAGAGCAAGAGATAGAGCAATGCTCGTCTCCAGCTCCTCTTCTGGATCCATAAGAGATTCCCTGGACCTGAGACGGCTAGCTGCCTCAGCAGCGGCCGGCCCAGATCCGTGAGGCTCTGAAACCCAACTTGCTTCGCCTTCCGAGAAGAGAGCGAGTTGTGAGCAGAGCTAATTAATGTAGGTATTACAATACGCAGCCTCTCGAGGCTGCCACTGCATGCTCTACCTTAGACACTTCACAAGAAAGTGTGCACTACTCCCCGTGATGAAATGGGATCAAGCCGTAACACAATTCCTGAATTTTCACACTCATATTTTTCTCTCTCGCTCATTCCTTTTTATTCTTCTCTTTTTTTTTAAAGTTCTGAGATTTTGAGAAAAGATAGAAAGGAAATGAAGCGTCTTTTGTTTCTTTACACAAACAACCAATATGCAGTCTTGCTGAAGATAATGATGTTGACGGCGTGGTTCACAGGTGCCATATTTATTTGACGTGACATGCTTAATTGCCACGTCACCTGATCATGGCAGGCCTATAAATAGAGGCATGATTTTACAGACAGCTTCAGCTTCATACACCGGTCGCACGCACAAGGGCACTACCAAACTGTTATGCTAAACGCAACATCGAGTTCCCTTTGAAAGTTAACATCACTCACAATTCCTTTGAAAGAGAACTGCACTCACATGATTTAAAATCAGCTGAAAGTATAAATAACAGTTTACCTAATTTGCACATTCGAGAACAAAAAACATACTCACAGCCATAGTGTTGACATAAGAAAAACTGTAAAATCGTGATGGGGCTCCTCTGCTTCCATTTATCGATATTCAGACCTCAGATGTAACTTCAGACTTAAACTCTATTCAGAAGTTATGTGTGAGTTATGCACATGGAGTGGAGTTTAAACAGAAGCATGTCTCAGTTATTAATAGTAGTAATATCAATCATTAATAAATTAACAGTGTTTTCCCTTTAAAGTCCACTTTTTAAAGTGATTATCTGGAGGACTGAATTTTGAATGCATAAATTTATAAATGAAATAAAAGTGGGATGTAAGTGTAGCAGATGAGTGCTTGATCAGATTATCCTTCCGACCACTGCCAGATTGAATTAACAAACACATTGAAATTCTTGTATTACTTCGATAACTCTAAATTAGTTAACTAAAAGCACATACGTTATGATTTTTTAAAAACTTTATTTAATGTATTGAGGCTTAAAAGAAAACAAAAGGAAAAACACCAGAATGTGCTGGACCAAGTGTTGTTATATAAGTTTCTAAATAATGAGGGTGGAAGCCATTTTGTTAAACTGAACCAAATTTGCAGCAATGTGAATTATAACTAGGATTATTCATACAGCAAAAAACTGGGAATATACTACACTCACGCTGATGTTTAATTCAATACGTACCATCTTCTTATTCATCTATTATTGCATTAAAAAAAATTGTGTCACTTTTATGTTGCATCATATTACACTTGATAGCAACATATTTCTAGATTGCTTCTTCTTTCTCTTTATTATTATTATTATTATTATTATTATTATTATTATGATTATTATTTTAGCATAAAGGCAAGTGATTGTGTTTAAAGGTTTAGACCCAACTGAAAACTCTGCCTCTGACACCTCTACTCTATCTATCTAGCCATCGTGGAGGAGTGGACTACATGCAGGTGAGTTGAAAAAATCTGAATTGTAAAAACTAGAATTGTAAAACAATTCTATATAAGCTTAACTTTATATACAAAGGAACATAATATTTTCAAACCTGAAGTGTATAGATTTCACATCAGTACTTTGGTGTAGAATTAACTGGTAAGATGACAGAACTGACATCTAATGCTGTTTTCTGCCTTTTAATACACTTTTGTGGTGGTTCATTTACATGTCTGCACGTGACTGTTCCACTGATTAGATAGCCTGTAAGTTACATTTAGCAGCAACAATTAAGTGGTTGTTCCAAGTTGCTACAGATAAAATAATATACTGTATTTGATTAGTAGTGAAGTAGCCTTCACAAATAGTGTCCAGAAAAAGTACTTGACATTGCTTTAGTGCTAGGAGGCAGTACAGTACAAGCAAATTTCAAATATCACACCACTGTTGCCAGATACATCTGGCTATAGGAATACAGAAAGAAAATTGACAAAAGAAATTGGCCTGTAGTCAACTACAATATACCACTGTTACAACACTTAGCTTGGCATTTCCCCTGCACAAATGTCAGTGCAAGTAAAGTTTTTTTTTTATTTTTTTTTTTACCCCAAATGTAAAAAAAACAAAAAAAAATGTTCAGCTTTTCAGAAAAGAGCCAAGTGAAACAAAGTGCTTGTAATCTCCCAACTGATAGGTTTGTAGATTGGTGGGCAAGCAAGGAAAATAAAATACAAATATTGTTAGTGAATGAATGTAATTAAATTAAATTGTATTTGTATATGTCACGATATGACCAGCAGATGGCACTGTGGCTCGTCTTCGGACAAGCCACATGACTTTGTTTTGGTTCGCTCACTTCCGGGTTGAGCGTTAGCATAATAGCTCTGATTGGTCACAGGTGTATGTGTTTTAAGTTAATGATACTTTGTATTTAAACACCTGAGTTACTGAGCACAGGGATTGGTATTATTAGTTGATATGCTTGTAGCGGTCGTGTCCTTTATGCTAAGAAGGATAGTGTTTTATGCCATGGTTCTTGTTTCCCAGTGAAGACCGCGTTTACTTTGAGTTTTGTGTTTGTATTCTATAAAGCCTTTGATCTGCACCTGCATCCGCCTCCGTCTACGCTTCGTAACAGTATAGCGCTTTTTACAATGGTCATTGTCTCAAAGCAGCTTTACAGAAATATATAAACACGGGAAACAGATTTAAAATGTGTGAATTTATCCAAATTAAGCCAGCTGATGGTGACAGGGGCAAGGAAAAACTCTCTAAGATGTTAAGAGGAAGAAACCTTGAGAGGAACCAGACTCAGAAGGGAACCCATCCTCATATGGGTAAATATAAGGAGATTAACGATGCGTTCAGTTGGAAATATTCCAGTGTCAATATTTTAATGTTACACTTTAACTAGAGAGAGTAAGATTGTTATTTTGCGGATATTAATTGGTGATGTTGCAGGCTGGTCCCACTTTAACAGCTACATTGCATACACTGGTCTGAATGCTGTTTAGTGTCATAAGCCCAACTAAAAATTTTGACAAGTTGCCATAGTTAGACTAAACTGTGAAAAAACCCACAATAATAATAACAATAAAATAATAATAATAATAGTTATTATTATTATTATTATTATTATTAATATGTCAAAAAAAGGCAGAAAATAAACTGAGCTTGATTTGATCACTCATTGTGTCAGAACATAAGTTACTTGGTTTGTGATCTGCCATAGAGTTTGTTCAGAAAATTCTGCATACAAAATTTTTCCGTCGGTCAATAATGCCACCTGTATTAAACGAGCTTTACACCGTATTAGACACAGAGTCTGGAGCAAGTCTAACCTCCTGACACAGCTGCTGCCTCTGCCATACTATTGTCACATTTTGAAAGAGCTAATTTGAAGTCAACAAAACGCTGCAGTTGTGTCAGTGCGACTCTCGGGAAGCAGGTCGTTAAAAGATGGATGTGTGTGTGTTTTTGTCAGTCACATAATTAAACCTTTGTAAGAGGAAGCGACACAATGAGGTGCTTGATGAGGTGCTCGATTACATCAGTGGCAAAGGGGTACGCCACCGGAGACGCCATTTTAAACTGCAATCAACAGAATGAGGTAGAAACAAAAACACACGCACACCACCTCCCAACCTGAATTGCCTGAGAGCAAAGCAGGAATGTTTACGTTCCGAAGACAATGATGTATTTGCTTGGGTAGAAAAATTGAGTCATGAGTGAGATGCACTCATCAAATGAACTTACTGTACACTGGCATGGAAAAAAAAAGCTCAAGTTCACATTTCTTATCATTAGCACTTCATGATAAGAAGGATGAATGAGAAGTAAATAATGATTACCTCAAAACTAAAATAATAAGGTGAATTTCCACAGCACTTCATTATACCTGCAAGATAGCTGCTTTCACTACTGAGCAGAGAAGCAAATGATTTACTCCATAATACTTAGGACATTTTAAATTTGAATGAATTTTTCCTTCCTTGATGAATGTGGCTCGACAAATCAAAAAAGTGGCTAGCTAATGAGGAAAATAAACACTCTGAGCAAAGAAATGAAAAATGAGACACAATTAACTTGCAGGTGAGAATGGAACAACGTATGAATTGGCAGATATTTACTCGGTTAGTAAAAGAATATTGTAAAACAAGATCTGAAGTAATACACTACACATTATGCGCAAGCACACGCACATAATGGGGCGGCTGTGACTCAGGTGCGTCGTCCACTAATCGTCAGGTTGACGGTTCGATTCCCGGCCCATATGTTTACACATGCCAAAGTGTCCTTGGGCAAGACACAGAACCCCAAGTTGCTAGCGCCTTGCAATCTAGTGCCTTGCATGGCAGCTCTGCTACAATTGGTGTGTGAGTGTTTGTGTGTATGTGTGTGTGTGTGAACGAGAAACAGTGTAAAGCACTTTGTAGAACCGCTAAGGTTAGAAAAGTGCTGTAGAAGTGCGGACCATTTTTACCATAATTCTCTTGCTGCACACTGCACAGCACTCTAATAAGTCCAAATTGTATAAATATCTTGCAAACAGCAGGGGAGGGAGAAGCTATTAGAAAGGTTAGTGCCAGCTCACACAATGTGTTTTGTGGTTCTGGAAGTTGATTTATTTAACATGCCGGCACTGAACACATATGGCGGGAAAGCTGGCGAAGAGGAACTCATGAGAGAAAGAGAGAGAGAGAAAGAGTGACAGAGAGACAGAGAGAGGAACTGATGAACAGACATTAATGGGTGTTGTAGGGCAATACACTAGATGCCAGTCCTTATGTCGTCGGACATTCATCACAATCTGCACCACATCACAAGTACAGTGTGACTACTTCCTCTTCTCAAAGTAAAAGTGACCCTTACTGAGAGAGATTATTGTTATAGTTATAATTAGGTCCAGGTCATTAACTAAATGTTTAACTGTCAATGCTCTGTGTCTGGGTTGGATAATGCTAATATTGGCACAGTATGAAATAATAGCGATAACACTCAATGCAATGTTCTGTATTAAATCATGTTAATGGATGCGTATTTGTGTTCCTGGCTCCTCCATTTGACTAATTCCATTTTAGATACAATATCACCTGACCATCACACCCACATGTGGTTGAAACAAAGTTGTGAGGACACAATAACAATAAAAACAATAGAATATCTTTGTAGGCTGTTTTTTTTTCTTTCACTGGAACTAAGGCACCCAACAGCATCAAAAATACAACAAAATGAGCTCTAAGAAGGCATGATTTGCCAAGTTAGAGTGGAAAAACTTGAATGTCCCTATTGCACACATTTGAGAAGACTACATGCCCCATCAAGTTTTATTCCTTATTATACCATGGTCTGTCTGAATACTTGATTCTGATTGGCTGGAAAGAGTGTGTGCAAACTGTAAAATGCACAGGTAGTTCCAATCAGTTTAATTACCTAAATTAATGCGCTGCCTAAAACATTTGTAACCATAGTAACATACTGTACAGTTACAGTTGCATACAGTAGATAAACGCATACATTGGGGGGAAAAAAGTATTTGAGTCCTTGCTGATGTTGTACGTTTGCCCACTAACAAAGAAATGATCAGTCTATAATTTTAATGGTAGATTTATTTGAACAGTGAGAGACAG
>JAOUWY010000035.1:13210614-13229218 GCA_025728095.1 Prietella phreatophila
CAGTTGTCTTTTGCCTGTATCCCTATTCTCGCTGCCCTTTAAGTCTCAGCTCCGCGTCCCTTCTCTGTCATTTCGCTACCGCGATTGTGCCCCTCCTCAACCGGCTGACACACAACATCTTACGTTTCCTGTGCCTGTTTGTTTTCTCAGTTTTAGGTTACATGTTCATATCAGTTTGTATCATCCCTTTTTATGGTATGTAATACATTTGTAATAACACTACCATAAAAGGGGTTGGTGACAGGTCCAAAAAATATACTCATACTTGTACTACTATTAATGACAATCTTTCCATGTTCCTCAACATTTTTACATAAATGAAAGGCTCCTAAATTTAATATGCAAATGGTAAATGGCACACTTATATAGTGCTTTACATTGTGTCTCATTCACTATTCTCACACACACACACACACCAACGGTAGCAGAGCTGCCATGCAAGGCGCTAACTTGCCATCGGTAGCAACCTGGGGTTCAGTGTCTTGCCCAAGGACACTTCGGTATGTGGAGTCATGTGGGCCAAGAATCGACCCGCCAACCCTACAATTAGTGGACAACCCACTCTTCCACATAAGCCACAGCCACCCTTTAATATGTATTAAAGAATATTACAATCTTTAAAAAAAAGAATTCACACAGACTTTTGAATTGTGTGTTTGAACAGTCTCTTGTCCTGATAATAAAAGTGCACTGTAACTCAAATAACCACTCTTTACATGCATGGTGAGCAGAAAAGCACCTGAAAACACACAAGTCAATTCTTACATACAGTCAAGTCCATAGGGTATATGGACAGTGACACAATTCTCATAATTTTGCTGTTTAGGAATTACAGCCATTTTTTTTCACAGGCTCAAAAGTAATTGGACAAACTAACATGGTTATAAATATAAGTATTACTTTTAAAACTTGGATGCAAATCCTTTGTGGTCAATGGCTGCCTGAAGTCTTGAGCCCATCAACATCACCAAATTTGATTATTTCATATCAAATTAACTGTGGTGGTGTGCAGAGGCAAAATTATGAAAGTGTCACGTCACTGTCCACATGTGTTCTATGTGTGCTGTCTGCACAGGAAAGATAAAATAAACAGAGCTTCTATGTAGGTTAAAGGTTGTAGAACACTCCAGCCGAGGGTTTCTCTATTACATGGTTCCAGGTAAGAGCTTTTTTCAAATGTATTCCAGTAAACTGTACAACACTGCAATGAATGCTTTGTGCATGTCGAGCAAATTTAGGAGTAAAATCCAGAACACCGAAACGCAGACTCGACAAAATTAAGAATCCACCACGTGAAGTAAAGCTAATTCTGGAGCCGGGAGCATCAACAAAGTTGTTGTGTCAGCTGTAATGAGGTAATGCTGCCCTCCAAGTCAGGCATGATGATTATCACTGCTATGGAAGCTCAATCCATTTAAAGCAGAGAGTTGGAAAGCGATGTGTGAAATCTAAAGATGGCTGAGCAGCTGCTCTGGGAGAAAGGTGACTGCAGTCCGGTGCTGCCAGGCAAAACAGTAGACATGAAATCACTACATCTATTTAATGCAGTGCCGAGGGCTGGGGGCTGGACAATACTTACTGTGGAAAGGAAACAGGAGACATAAACACACACACACACAGAAACACATACACACACACGGTCACAGCAAACAGCCCAGTGTGTCCTTCAGACAGGAGACTAGGCATGACCTTGGCTGATGAATGTGGAGTGGCTAATTTTAGGAGACGACAAAGTATAACAGTGTACACTGGCTCTAATTACACAGACAGAGTCTGAATATTTTATATCAGGTCTAGGCATCCTGTGGGCAAAATGCAGTCCTTTAGCCCAACAACAGCAGCAACAAGAAAAACAACAACAGTATTTCTATTACAGCTGTCTTCTACATTGTATTCAATATTCACTGTATTAGTCTTTTTTGTGCTATATTTGACTCAAATCAGTTAAATACTGTCACTTGGGTTTCCATAGGTGCCATTGTGACTCAGCTGCTCAGAGATTTAATTGGTATGATACATGTCACTATATTCCTTACTGTTCCTTTTAGAAAAACCAAGAAACTGTAATATTTATGAATATGTTGAATGAGGAACCATACTGTATACTGTATATGTAATGTGTTTGTAAGAAATAGGATCCTGGTCTGGTCTGTGTTTAAAAAAAAAAAAAAAGAGAAAATTTCTGATGAAACAATCTCTCAGCTTTCTTCCGATCATTATTACTGTGGAATCCAAAAGAAACTAAATATAGATTTGAAAATCCCAAAGAGGAGATGATGTATTTGCTACTTTCAAGAAAAATCTGTATTTGTGTGCAGAAGTTAATGAGCTGTGCATTGTGTCTCTCTCGCTCTCTTTCCCACTCTGAGTTATATACAAGGTGTTGCACAAACACGGATAAATGGCTGTGGAGGCTCAATACATTACAATTGGCTGAAAAGTATCATCTCACTCAATATTGGTCAATCAATAAGAACAGTGTTTCACCAACAATCTGAAGACGCCAGTGGTGTCAGATTAATGTACGAGCCTGCATGTGTGGGTGTGTACATGTGTATTAATATTTGTGGTTTAAAAAAAAAAAAGTTAATGTTTCCCCAAGAATAAATTGTCTAATTTATTTGAACACAATCTTTAATGACAAATGGTATTTAAATAATATTTTCATTTACACAAATATAATGTGTATCACTTGAAAGCACATAATATGCAAGATTCAGACTGTGGAGTAGGTCACATATGACTTATTATACTACAGCGCTGCTGAATTGTCAATTCTGATTGGCCAGGTAATGATAATATACAGTATTTTCCATAATAACACAACTCGGTCTGCTGTGTTAGTTACAGATTTATATTGTTTCTATAACAGCTCATTCACAGGGGCTTGTATGGCTGATGTGCAACATAATTGAAGACAATAATAAACAATTTGTTATTTAACAAAACAAAATGTGAGTCTCCATTGTCGGTCAGTAAATTTTGAAAGTAGTTTTCCAACACTGGGAAGTCTTCCAAAAAGACTACGAGGTACCAATTTTATTAATTAAAGAACAACACATTTTAAGAATCAATTTATACTGTAGTTACAGTGGATGTTCCACAAAACAAGTTCTAGGAAAAATATTTTGTAATCTTCCAGATGCATCACCAGATTAGTACTGCTGATGTACTATGTTAGGGGTGAATAATCTAAGCTTTCTTGAGCCTAAAAAAACCTATTAACTTAGCACTTGTGCAGAGAGGATGTCATTATGATATTTCTGATGAATTCTTGTTAATGAGATTCATGTTCACTAGAGAGTCATATTTAATAAAGTCTAATTTACAGTTGCAATCAAAATGATTCAACTCACATTTTGAATCAGGTCTAGATTTACAGACTTTCAGCTGTTTGCAATGAACAAATCAAACAAAACAATTGAAATAGTTCAAAACAATGAATGCTTCAAGTTGTTTCCCCAAATTCAACTGAAATTGCAAGTTCTAATGATTTCTCCTATCTCAAAATTATTCACCCCCTGAATAGAATCCCTCCAACAACACAAATATGCAAAACAGGTGTTGTCTCAAGCACACCTGATGCAACTAATCAAGGGCTTCATTAGTCTCACCAGGTGTGCTTGAGCTGGAACACATGAAATACCTGCACTGGCTAGGGGCAGGAAATACATAACATAATTGGACAGTGCAGAAAAAGGAAGCTATCAATGGCTGCAACCAGAATACTGAGAAGGCAGGTTGTGAAAAACCCTCAAGTTACTGCAAAAGACCTGCAGCAAGACTTGGTGGCAACAGGCCCTAAGGTTTCAGTGAGCACAGTAAGGCACGTACTAAATGCAGAAGGTTTCCATGCCAGAACTCCAAGAGGTACACCACTACTGACCCAAAAACACAAGAAATGTCAGCTCAAAATCATATAAATAAGCCACAGACATTTTGGGATTCTGTTCTATGAATCAATGAAACAAAACTGGAACCTTTCGGTACGATGGATCAGCAATAGGTCTGGAGGAAGAAAGAACACTCTGTCAACAGAGCATGGTAGTGGCTCAGTTATGTTCTGGGGCTGCTTTGCATCCTCTGGCACCGGAAACCTGCAGCGTGTAGAAGGCAAAATTGATTCATTACAGCATCAGGAAATCCTAGGAGAAAACATCATGTCTGTGAGGAAGCTGAAGCTTGGGCGTCATTGGACCTTCCAACAGGACAATGATCCCACACATATGTCAAATTCCACCAAGGCTTGGTTGTAGAAGAAGTCCTGGAAGATTCTACAGGGCCATCACAGTCACCTGACTTGAACTCCATAGAAAATTTCTGGTGGGATTTGAAGAAGGTGGTTGTAGCACACAAACTCAAGAATATTACTGAACTGGAGGCCATAGCTCATGAGGAATTGGCTAAGAGTTCTCAAGAACACTGCCAGAAACTGGTGTATGGCTATGCATATCGTTTGTAGCAGGTCATGACAGCAAAAGGGTGCTCTATTAAGTACTAAATATGCTGAATAATGGGGTTGAATAATTTTGAGACTGGAGAAATCATTATAAGTTGCATTTTCAGTTGAATTTGGGGAAACCACTTGAAGCATTCACTGTGTTGAACTATTTCAATTGATTTTGTCTGATTTGTTCATTGCAAAACAGCAGAAAGTCTGATTTGCAATGGGGTTAACTAATTTTGATTGCAACTGTATATGTTCTGTAACTCCAACACTCATTCCGAATTTTAATGTGTTGATTGTCGCAAGTTCTGAAAATGCCATGTGTGAGCGATGCACCTAAACGATCTTAGCTCTGCCTGTTATTAATTCCTAAAATCAGTGTTGTAGTCAATTAAAAAGCAAGGAGAATTTACTACTACTACTACTACTACTACTACTAATAATAATAATAATAATAATAATATCATACAATTCCACGTTTTTTCCTCATTCAACACAACTGTATTGTTCATACATTAAAGCATCATTAAAAGAAGATATGGCCATTTAACGGCTGTTTTATGTCAAGATCCCACCATCCTGTAGAAGTGTAGTTAATTCACTTTCAAAAAGCTAATTTATTGTAAACCCTAACCACAGGAATGAATCCCTACAGTAACACAGAAATGATTGCGCAGCTGGCTCACCCACCAAATGAATCTTTGGTCATGACTATTAGACAAACCAGTGTAATTTTCTCTTTTTCAGAACTATTATTGAGCGCTCATGTAAATAATATTGTGCTATTTCTTACTAATGTTTCTTACATATTACTGCACAGTTCATTAAGACAGAAAAATGAGCATGATTCAAGCATTAATCATGCTGAGACAGAAGCACACACCATCACTGATGCCGAAAAATGTTTTTCTTCTTCTGGTTTAACTCAATTTTTATTCAGTTATTCACATAAAAGCAGATTATTCAGTAACTACTATGAATTATTCAGGAACTACATTAAACCTCATAGGAAAGTAGTTAGGATAAATCCCCCACAGCCAAACAACAGCAAGGCGATAGCTATTAGTGGAATGGTTTTCTAACAATAAGAAAATAAAAAATAAAAAATTTCAGCAATCAGAAAGTTTTGCTGTTTTGAGCATTTTCAGCTGAATCTTTTAGTGACTTGTTTAATATTAGCTAACTTGAACATACAGTAATAGATTTTATTTCATATTAATGAATTCAAAACATTTTCCATTAAGCAAGGGCTGAGAGCACTGAGAACATGGGAAGACAGGGGAAGGGGGCAAGGCTTATAAGTGATGTCAGTTAATACTGGAGAGTCAATAGGCTCATCTCCTGTTTTAGTGGAGAGAAATGGTTGGCTCTTTTTTTTACTGATTCATACTCGTGAATATTTTAAAGGATTCATATCATGATTTTTAATGTTTTCCTTTTGTTTGGGTATGCAATGTATCTGTTTGTGCATGTATAAGAGCTGCAAAGTCACAAAGCTTATAGTCTCCCAGAAACAGATTTATTTTACCTAACACAGAACACTGCTCCAGACAATCATCTCAATAAACTACCAGTGACTTTAAACTCATCTGAAAGCTATGATGACTGATTCCAGAGCTATTTTAGGTTAGACAAAAACAAGTTTGATGTCTTTAACATTATATTAAACAGCTCTTGATACTGAGACATACAAATAATTAGCAGCTCCTGCATTGTAAACTCGCAAGTCACATCTTTGCTATGTCGCATACAGTAGATAAAACAAGTCTACACATCCCTGTTAAAATGGAAGGCTTTTTGGTTGTAAAATAAAACAAAATGATGTGAACTCATGTCAGATCTTTTCCCACCGTATATGTGATATAGTGACCAACAAAATCCAAGTGAAAAACAAATAAATATCATAAAAAAATGTATTATATTATACCTAATTAACTTACAATAACCTGGTTGCCTAGCTACAGCTCTGTACATTTGTGAGGGGATCTCCTGTGCACAGCCCATGTCATGTCATTCCACAGGTGTTCGATAAGATTTAGATCTGGACTCTGACTGAACCATTTAAAATGTTCATCTTCTTCTGAAGCCATTTTTTGATGATTTGGATTTGTGCTGTGGGTCGGTATCATGCTCGAAGTGTTTTAAAATGTTTTTTTCATCTTCAGCTAATGGAGGCCTGCAGGTTTGTTTTTACCAAAATAGATTTGTATTTGGAGTTGTCCATTATTCCCTTTCTATCTTGACTAGAGGACCAGTCCCAGTCCCCATAGTATGATGCTGCCACCACCATGCTTCATTTTTTTTTTTTTTTTTTGCAATAAATTTAGAATTATGCCCAACATGTTCTACCTTGTTCTCTTTAGACCATACCACATTTTGCCACATGGTTTAGACAGGCTTAGATGTTTTTATTTCCATGAGAAAGGGCTTCCATCTTGCCACCCTACTCCATAGCCCAAACATCTGAAACACACAAGATAGTTGTCATATGCAGGGAGTGAATAGTACTTGCCCTATATTCCTGAAGCTCCTTTAATGTTGCTGTAGGTCTCTTGGCAGCTTCCATGATAAGTTTTCTTCTTGTGCTTTCAACAATTTTAGAGGGACATTCTGTACATGGTAGTATCACTGTGGTTCCCCATTTTCTCCACTTATGGATGATGAGCTTCACTGTGTTTCATAGTACATCTAATGTTTTGGAAATTATTTTATACCTCTCTCCTTATCAACTTTTCAACAATGAGATCCTATACATGCTTTGCAAGCTCATTGCAGATCATGGTTTCAGAAGTTGGATAAAACCAAGCAGAAAATCCTACAAAAACAGCTGATTATATCTTTGATCTTGGGGTTAATCAGAATTACTTCAGTGAGGACAGGTGTACAATAGTTACTTTGTAAGAAGTTTGAATGTGATTGGTTAATTCTGAGCACAGTCACATGCCCTATTAGGGTGTGCACACTGTAGCCAGGTTATTATAGTTTTTTTCTTGATCTTTTTTTAACCTCTAATCACCCCACCCCCTATTATTTGGTTGATGTATGAAGATCTGACATGATGTATCTGGCAAAAACTCGCAATTTGTGGTGTGTCGACTTTTTTTATCCACTCTATGAGGGATCATCTTAATGGCTGCACTTTGAAAAGGTTAGCATATTTTGAGTTAAATGAATTTAAATGAACTTTGGATGCAGCGCCAAATCCGAATGCAAAATGTTTTCACTGTTTTCTCAGAAGTGATGAAATAAAAAATAGGTTTTTTTTTCTGGACTTACAATGAATATAAAAATCAACAAAGGAATAACTTATCCACAAGAAGATAAATGTTTTGACTGACCAAGCCAGAGCCTTGACCTGAATCCAACAAAAAATTTGTGGGGTGACCTGAAGCGGCCTGTGCATAGGAAATGCCCCTACAATCTGATGAATCTTGAATTTATTTGTAAGAAAGATAATAATATATAAAACATTACAAAATCAAGATGCGCCATCCTGATAGACTCTTGCGCAATAAAGAGTGGTGTAATAAAATCAAAAGGTGCTTAAATAAAGTATTAATTTAGTGCACACTTATGCAACTAGGTTACTGTAGCTTTTTATATTTTTCCTATTAAAAATAAAAGTTTCTGGTTGTTTTTCACTTGATTTTTCATAGGTTGTAATTTCACATTGATTATAGAAAATGTTCTGACATGATTTATCTTAGTTTCATTTTTTTATAACACAAAAAGCTGCCATTTTAAGAGGAGTGTGTAGACTTTTCATATCCATTGTACTATCATATTTGTGCTTCTAACAGTGCAGAACAGGAACAAAAACCCCTGAAACACCTATTTTGATTTCACTCTAAAACGTTCCATGCATTTCAAACATGCTGTAGCCTTGACGTACTACTGTGAGATGCTTTGAGAGCTTTAATGGAATGTACGTTATAACAAAATAATTATTTTCCTAGCACAGCTATTTCACCAAATCCTCTTCATTTCACCTACGTTTAAACATTTGCACATGTATACGCACTCTCTGTATAATCCATAGCTTAGTAAACAAACACTGGGGTACTGCTGCTTGATCTTCCAGTTATCATTTTATTACAGAAGACATTTTCGCATCTCAGCTGCTTGATATGCACGGCATGTGAGACACACAGTCACGTAAATCAGTTATTATCTTTAAACACCTAAAGGGCAAACGCTTTGTGTCGACACTAATTGAAAGAGAAATTACATTCAATATCTGGATGATATTTTGGAGTTTGGTCACAGTGGAGCTAAGTAGCCATGCTGTAGGCTGCTTGAGAAGGAGAATATGCTGAATAACAAATAGTACTACAGGTTTTTGGTGTATGAACCATCCATTATAGTGACATTACTCTTAGTTTAGTTAGGAGGGAGCAACCAATAATGTCCTTAACCAGACAACAAAAACAGCATTAACAGCTCAATTAATTTCCTCCTGCTGCTTCCTTGCTTGTTAATCCAAAGGGAGTAAACACAAACACATATACACACATGCTTGTCTTACTATTCTTATGAGGACCTTCCACTAATGTAATTATTAATGCAGTTATTAATACACTACATTAATTAATACATTATTAATACGCTCACCTGCAGATCACTTTAGGAAAGTAAATGCAATCTTTCCTGAGCAGCATATCTCATGAGAATTGTTGTCAAAATGTGATAAGATGGTCAAACCACTACATACAAAGTGTCACTGCACATTCATTAGAACAGCAGAATCAGCTGAATAGTGTTTTATAGTAAAAAAAAAAAAACTAAACAAAACTGCATATAAGTAACTAGTAGCTCAATGGATAATTAGTAAATAATATGCAATCCACATGCTGTAGCAGCTCTTTGCAGTATCAAAATAAACAGAATGCACTAATTACCATATCTGGCTTTTCAAACATTTAAAGGTGTTTGCAGTGCACAAACTAAAGGCTAATGAGAAGTCTCCTTACTTCGGCTAAACAAGCAACGCGAGTGTAAAAGCTACTCACGGTCACTGCAGCGAGGTCCGCCGTAAGTGGTCATGGTGCAGTCGCAGGTGAAGCCTTCCCACTGCTGGAGACACACACCCTGATGTGAGCACGAGTCCTCTTAGCAAGTAGTGCCTGGGCCAGCTGCAGGAACCATAGATATGAGAATACATTACATTCTACAGGAGTACAGGAGTGGACAAATCAGTAGCCTGGGCACATGGAACAAACAGATTTTGTGTCCTGGGTATTAATAACCAATAAATAAGCATCTGAAATTAGAGCAGGGTATTTCTAAAGGAAAAACAGTTAACAGAAACTAATGTATGAATTATTAGGTAATACTATTTATTATACTGATTAGAATAAAAGTTTTTAAATCACATTCTATTGGGTACCAGCTGCTGTGATGAGAAACAGGATTAGCCAATCATGGATAACTGACACGGATAATAGACACGGATAACTGAATTTCCCGTGACATGATTATGCACTCGCGTTGTAAACAGCACCAAAAATTAAAAACTTAAAAAGTTTTATGTCACATAAATTTGTTAACTTAATCATACGTATTTCTGTCACAATATGTCAAGCAGGATCATAGGCAAGCTAGTGGATTTAAAATATCATAAAAAAAAAATCATTAACACTTAATTATTATAGACTCAAACAAACTGCATATAGAACATCAAGTAAATATTAAAATATCAGCAATGTTAGTAATCATTTGAAAGCTACACCAACAATAAATAGTTAATTACATTTGTAAATGAAGTTGGCTGAGAGATTGAGCTAAGAGGCTTCAGAAAACATGACATCATTTCAAGTAAGGGAACGTAATGAGAATCAATGATTCCTGTTTTTTGTGGTGCATTGTGGGATTTATTAGGGAGCGAACATTCCAGTGCACTGGAAGGATTTTGCAATTGAGACAGCCCTTAAAATGGCCATATCTGATCAGTGCCCTGACTACTTATTTATATTAGTAGCAGCCACAGAAGTAGTTTGCTGGAGTTTAAAGAAAATGAGAAGTAGATCAAGATTTATAATATAAGGTGTAATTTTCTTCGGTTATTAACATTAAACATGAATAGTTATTTTAATTCTTTTCTGTGGAACTGTCATAAAGGTATTTTATGGCAACCGCATTAAAGTCCCCGTTAAGTGCCTTGAAAAAACAACGTTATTCGATGTGTTCATGTAATTTCCATTGAAAAGGAAGTCAGGGTGGGATATATAGAGTGGCTCCTCCCCCTTTTTAAATAGTGTTTGGCTTACCTCACAGCCCTGGCTAAGCTGTTCTTGACAGTTAGTACCATGGACACGAGCCTGAGGAATAATGATGCGTTATAGGATTTATTTTGCCAGTTCCTTCACCTGTTCCAGTGGCAAGCATCCCAAACTTGGTGAAGGAATCATCGGATTACTTCATCTCCTTTTTCAAAGTGAATGAATTCAAGCCATTTACTTTTTTTTACCAATTACAGTCAACTGAATAAACCCATGCTTCCTGGTATGATTTTTCTCGCTCAACAAAGGCAACTTCAGCAGGGTAATTTTTTTTTATAATGTTGGGGGGTGGGACACGAGATTCTAGAGAGCATTTGACTGGACAGAAAATCTGATGAGAAGTGCAGAATGTATCAAATCAAAATTGTTGGTATTGGTGGTAGAGACAGAGACTGTAAATTTTGAATGCATATATCTTTTAAATGTGAATGTTTTTATTGGTTTGGAGGGCACTAGCTTACAGATAACCTTACAGCTAACATGTTCATACTAAAAGGGTGGTAGAGCGGGTTGTCCACTAATCGTAGGGTTGGCGGTTCTATTCCCGGCCCGGGTGAGTCCACATGCTGAAGTGTCCTTGGGCAAGACACTGAATCCCAAGTTGCTCCCAATGGCAAGTTAGTGCCTTGCATGGCAGCTCTGCTACCATTGGTGTGTGAGTGTGTGTGTGAATGAGACACAGTGTAAAGCGCTTTGGATAAAAGTGTTATATAAGTGTGCAATTTACCATTTATTTAAAAGCCACAAAATTAAAATTTTGTTTTCATGGGGACTTTAATATGGAAAGATTGATGGAAGATTGTGAGTTAAGTGACTGAATAATAAAAGCTCCTACTGCTGTCTGACATACACATGAAACATACACATCACACCGATCAGGAAAACAATTGTGATAGTACTTTTAAAATATTTCCTCATCCCACAGAAAGTAATTTCTGGTTATGCAATTGCCAGCACAACACACAACATGCTTATGAATTGTTTTTAGATACTAGTGTATCTAGGTATTGATTTTAACCCATGTTTCAGATCACGGTCACGCCAGCCATGGTAGAAACCAGAGTACACATATATAGGGCGGTTTATGGTAACTACCCTTTGGATTAGGAGAAAAAAACGCTACTGCTATGAGCACTATGAGATGTGTTTGCACACAAATTGTAAACCTGGTCACATGATCTATGACATAATCCCATTTCATTAGTTCTACCTGCTTAAAGATAATGTGGAAAATTTCAATGAAATAAACTAAGAAACAGAAACTCACCGTCACATCCTTTCTCTACTTGGCCCACCTTATGTAGGGCATCAGTGATGAGGTCCGGCAGCCTGCCGTTGAGGTCCACAGAGGCCAGGCAGCCCTGATAACCATCTCGAGATGCTATCAGCTTAGGCAGACTGTTGTACATGCTCTTTCCCACACCGCCAATGTACAGCTCCCCTAAAAAAATCCAACAAGGCTTTTTTTTCAAAAATGAGATTAATGTGTTATACATTTAAAAAATAAAGAAAAGAAACAAAATTATTCATCATATAAAAGATTATAAATACTGCAGGCTAAGCATTTCATCTTCTCAGTGGCGCTTCATATGATAAGACTTTAGTTTTTATTAATAATCAATTTATGCCAATTCTGTACCGATAATAGATCATACCTTTTACTTTGGGTGTCTAGAAAAATAAAAGAAAATTTGCTTCCGGAAATGAGTGTCAAATTATACAGGATATGAACCTGTGGTTTGCGCGCACACACATTCACATACCGCGCGGTTATATTGTACACATTGCTGGCATCGAATGAGAATCAGATGAAACATCAGATGAAATCATGCTTAGAGGGCATTATTTGTGAGTGAAATTTTTATCCAATTTCACTGAGCTTTGGCAGAAAGACAGGCAATTATGCTCTATAACTGACAAGGAGAAATACATATGGCAATTTCCAACCCACTGTGCCGAAGTCTGCTTTCTCTGGTTATATGCTAAAACATGCTTTTTTTTTTCTTTTTGCCTCAAATTGACTATGGCCAATTAGATCATCATTTAAAGTGACTTTAAAATGAGTTTAGTTTGATCCAACAGCAGGAATGTGGTGTTTTAATTATTTTCCACTTTTCTGTTTTTACTGGCCTCTTAAAAAACACAACTTCCCACACATTATAATGATAAAAATCAACCTCCATATTTTCTATATGATTCTCATATAATAACATTCCCAATTACCAACTCTGGTCAAAAAAAAAAAAGAAAAAAAAAGAAAAACAGAAACAATATGTATTGCATTGTATGTATACAATCCAAAATAAGCAGGCATTTATAACCTGTGATTTGAAGTCAGATCCCAAAAACTGCTAATTTGTGTGCATTCTGATAAACTGCCTTCAAGATGTAAATGAGGTTTTTTGCATTTGCTGACTGCTAATGTGAATTTCGGCTCTGTTGAAGGGGTGAAACTAAAACTTGTCACATGTATTCACAATTAAACGTTAAGGGGTAATAGTTTAAAGCAGTGAGATTTCTTCGGACCCAGTAGCTAACTCTCCACTATTATGAAACCTACCAAAAGGACAGAACCACATATTTTTGAACTGCTGCTCACAGAGCAGCGTAACACACTCAAAGGAAAGCAGTATCTACCCTCTTCGTTAAACATGAGCCCACAGAAGCCTGTGATTGGCTTCCTGTGATTCACTGTGTTTGACAAAGGAGAGGTTATGCCATCCCCCTTACCCCAAGAGAATGGCAAATATAGGCTCTCTCCACTCACGGCCACAAATGGTGGTGGCACTGTTGGATTTGAACTCAATCACACAACAACAACAATTCTTTTCTGTTGCATCGGTCAGAAGTTGTTTTTTTTCTAATGTGTCCATTAAAGCTTGTACTCTCAGAAAACGTTTTTCTATTTTTATAGAAGGGAACAGAAGGAAAATAAGAGTACATTCTATATCACATCCTGCACACAAGCTCTCTTAGGAAAAAAGTATCTTCCGTTGTATATGCATGGTAAAACATTTCTATTTGAACATATGGCATAAACGAATTTGCTCATTTTCACAGCCAATGCTCTGCGCAGATCTAAAGCAGGCCTACAGTAATGTCCTGTCAGCTACCTCAGGAGAATGATTCACAGTCCGAGCAGGTCATGGCGTGGGCACACTGTTAGCTCTACGTGTCTCACTGTTATAGAAGGGCTATTGGGGAGACTTCAATCACACACATCCAATTATACACCAAATACTCATCCGATGGATGAATGGAGTGGGGAAGCACAGAGGCCCTTTTGTTGCAGGTTGGGAGGAAAATCAATTGCTTTCAGATGAAGGAGTTGCACTGGATTTGTAAAATGACATCCCTATCCATGTGTCTGGAGCCATGTGATGGCGTGCAACAGAGTTAGATCCCTACTGGTTAAGACTAAGTAAGGAAGGCAGGGAAAATTGCTGTGCTCAGTGATCATTAGGCCTGACTACATGAACACAACCCTGGTAAAACTGTTACCATTTCAAACTGCTATTACCTTAAGCAATTAATGTATGTCCTCCAATTACACAACAAACTCAACAAAACTAAAATTTAATGTGATTAACGTGGACATCTACAAATGTGTATATATATATATATATATATATATATATATATATATATAAACACACACGCACACACACATATACAACAACTATTCTGAAAAAGTTGGGACAGTATGGAAAATGCTAATAAAAAAGTAAATATTGATTTGTAAATATACTTTGACTAAAAAACGTATAAAGAGATGGCATTTGATGTTTTACCTAATCAACTGCATAGTTTTTTGAAGATCAATGTTTATTTTGAAATTGATGCATGCAACAGGTTCCAAAAAAGTTGGGACAGGGGCAATTTAGGACTAATAGCAAGATGAGAAATAAGAAAGTGATGTGAAACAGGTGAGGTCTAATCGTAGTATTAGTAACAAGCCTCCAAAGTAAGGATGCAAGGATGGGTCGAGGCTTGCCAATCTGCCAACAGATGTGTCAGTGCATAATCCAACACTCTGAGAAAAACATTCCCCAAACAGTGCAGAATATAAAGAAAAGAATCAAGGAATCCAGTGAAAACTGTGTGTGTAAACGGCAGGGCCGAAAACCATTTTTGAATGTGCATGATATCCTATCCCTCAGACGTCACTGTCATAAAAAAATGTCATGAATCTGTTATGGATCTCCTGACAGGGGCTCAGGAACACTTTGGTAAACCTTTGTCAGTCAACAGCATTCGCCACTGTATCCACAGATACAAGTTAAGGCTTTACTATGCAAAGCAGAAGCCATACACCAACACTGTCCAGAAGCACCGCCAACGTCTCTGGGCTGGGTCTCATCTGAGATGGACAGTAGCACAGTGGAATCATGTTTTGTGGTCCAACAAGTCAACATTTCAAATAGTTTTTGGAGAAAAAAACTGTTGTGTTCTCCAGGCCAAAGAGGAAAAAGACCATCCAAGCTATTATCAGCATCAGGTCCAAAAGAAAGCATCTGTCATGGTATGCAGGTGTGTCAGTGCCCATGGCATTTGTAACTTGCAAATCTGTGAGGGCACCATTAATGCAGAAAAATATGTACACTTTTGGAGCAACATATGCTGCCATCCAGAGCAGTACAACACCAAACCACATTCTGCCTGGATTACAAGTGCATGGTTGCATAAGCAGAGAGTACGCGAAACTAGCATGGCCTGCCTGCAGCCCTGATCTGTGTCTCATTGAGAATGTGTGGCGCATTATGAAGTGCAAAATAAGGCAACAAAGGCCCCTGGATATATTATGCAGCAAGTGAACAGTCAGTTCTCATAGATGATATATTAGAAGCAGGAACAATGGACAAGGGCAAGGATCTGAGCAACTTTAACAAGGGCCAAATTGTGGCTAGACAACTGGGTCAGAGCATCTTCAAAATGGCAGGTCTTTTTGGGTGTTCCCAGTATGCAGTGGTTAGTACTTACCAAAAGGGATCCAAGGAAGGTCAACCGGAGAACCAGCGACAGAGTCATGGGTGCCCAAGGCTAACTGACACGCATGTGGAGCACAGGCTAGCCTGTATGGTCTGATCCCACATTAGAGCTACTGTAGCACAAATTGCGGAAAAATCTAATGGTGACTATGATAGAAAGGTGTCAGAACACACAGTGCATCACAGCTTGCTGTATATGGGCTATTTATGGAGGCCCCACCTCACAACTTACAGGTCATAAAGGATCTGCTGCTAATGTCTTGGTACCAGATACCACACCACACCATTAGAGGTCTTGTGGAGTCCATGCCTTTGGTGGAACAAGGGGGACCTACACAATATAAGTCAGCTGGTTTTAATGTTATTAACGTTTTATTTACACCTATAGTTTCAAAACTTAAAATTCTAGCAGTGTACAACATGCAGACGTGCAGACTAGATTCCACTTTTCCACTTAAGAACACCTTTATTATTTTTTAACAAGTTGTGTCAAAGATTTTGCATATATTATTACAACCCTAGGATTAGGGTTTTAATAATTTATGCAGCAGGTAACATTGTTGCTCCAGGCTCTCTGGTTTGATCCTAAGCTTGAATTACCGTCTGTGTGGAGTTTTCCATATTCTCCTCAGTTATGTGTGGGTTCACCTCCTCCAAGTACACCAAAAACAGGAATCTAATGCTATGGAGGGCACAGGCTCACTGAAACTGGACAGCTGAGATCTGATGAATCTCAGTTTCTGCTGTGACATGCAGATAACAGAGTCAGAATTTGCCACAAATCTAAAGACCCAATCTGGCTTGTCTGGACAGTTCTGGCTTTCGGTGGTGGTTTAATGTTGTTGGGAATGTTTTCTTGGCACATATTGGGCCCCTTAATAGCAATCGATCATATTTTGAATTCCACAGCCAAACTGAGTATTGTTATGAATCCAATAGAACATCATTTTTATTCAGAGAATTAGCACCAGTATTGGTATGGCAGAAGAGTGTGGTCCTGTAAGCATTCTGGCTCAGCCACTACCGCAAACACAATAATGATTTTCCAACCTAACATCAGGTTTGGATACAGCCCACATCCCCTTACATAACTCTGCAACTTCATGCTGGCTTATGCTGACTCACTCAAATTAATTGAGAAAAATTTTCCAGTAACTTTCACATCAATGAAACAAATTCATCTTAAACAGCTGTGAGTGTCACAAAAGCAGCTAATTCTTCAGGAAAATAGCTCAATTAGCAAATACCTCACTAAGAAGCTTGGCATAAGCATTCCAACTGTATTATCATGCCAACAAATGGAGCACATCAACCATTACTTTCTACCGATGGATCCAAAATTCATGCATCACTGTCAGCCTATTTGTCCCATTTGAGGATGTTCATTTTTCACATCACAGAAACGGCCCAGAGCTGGAGGATTTCCGCAACCCCCAACACCCTCCCCCTAACCGATTCTATGCCGCATAATTGCTTGAGCAATTACAACTGACACATACTGTGAGACTATTCTTCTGATGTTTAAAGGACTTGTTCTAAAGAAAGGAAATAAAAGGGCCCTTGGAGCCTGTTGTACTGACAGCAGGAAACGTCGCTTTGCAGCCTTATTTGATTTAGACTTTATTACATGTGAGGACTGAGAAGGAAATTAACTTGATTTTTTTTTCTTTGCTACACGTTTTTTTTTTATTTTTTTTTTTTATCAAAGCGGGCTTCTAATCCTGAGGAATTATCACCCTCTTTGACGTGACCATAAAGCTGGAGAAAACCAAAGAAATTAAGAAAAGCATGACCGTGATTAATAAACACAAATGAATAAGTTTATATTCTTTCATTTATATTTGTAGTTATTTGTGCAGAAAATGCTTTGAAAACTCCAACAGAACTTAATCATTGTGAATGATGCAGTTATGTGTCACGGTTCCCCGGAGCAGTGGTTCGCATCGAGCGCTGCTGCGCATGCGCGGACTCCTTCCGCGCTGTTACGGTTCTCCCAGAGCAGCGGCGTGCGTTCAGCGCTGCTGCGCATGCGCTGATGTCATGTCTTCGTCCCATCGTGTCACAGGTCATAGGGTCATGTGTGGGAATCGCGCACAGCTGCTAGCTCCTTGGACTAATGACGGGGAACGCTTTATATACCGTGTGCCGTGCTCCATATGGTTCAATAGGTCTAAATAGACTTGAATAGCCACTAATAGACAGTCATAGACTCTCGTAGACCTTCATAGATTTTCGTAGACATTCATAGACTCTCAGATATTTGTATGCATGTGTATGTGCACCTCCATAGAGTTCACGTATAGCCATTGTACTCCTACTTTCTCGTTTGTGTCTTAGCTTTAGCACTAGCGTTAGCACCGCTAGTGATGTTAACACAGCTTAGTTATTGTGCGCTTGTTTCGGTTTTGTTTGTTTGGTTTGAAGGCACTGTAAATAAAGATCACCGTACTTCGTTGTATTTGCATCCTGTCCACTTCCTGCGCCGTACGGCGCGTCACAGTTATGATGCTATGCCTATCCTGGGGATACAGGGTGTGAGGTGGGAATACATGATGGATGTGACAGTAACCAAAGTTCAGACCAGTGGTGCCACCCGCTGTACCATCATGCTGCCCATTCACTCTATTTTTATTATTTTTTTAAAGTGATGATTCAACATTTTGTCAAACTAAGAAAATAACCTCGGTGTCCAAAAACACAGTGGAAGAGAGGTCCAGCAGCGGTTGGCCAAATCACATCCCCGAGCACTTTATCCATGTCATACTTTGTTCCACGCTCTCCAAATTCCTCGAAGGAAAGCTCCATGAACTGTTTGATATTCTCCAGCGCTCCGGGTCTCGTTGCCGCGACTCGCTGTGCCCATGCGCGAGCCGGATTGCAAAAGCGAGAGG
>JAOUWY010000035.1:13257378-13268815 GCA_025728095.1 Prietella phreatophila
GTTAATGTGGCTCAGGAAAGGGAAGTTTGGGGTCCCTTGCTGGAGCTGCTACCCCCGCGACCCAATTACGGATAAGCAGTTGAAGATGGATGGATGGATACCACAGCAATATTCCAACAGCAACAATTGTATTCATTTATTATTTTTTTAAAGACATAATTTTTATCCCTTTAACATTGTGGGATTTTATAAGATCAAACTGTAACAACAAAAACAACAACAAAAAATACACACCTTTCCATCTCTGTGACTTCCCCATATCAGAATATTTAATACTCCAGCTTTATCTCTAACTTTTACAAAGTTCTGACACTGGAGACTGTGTCTCCTCACAGAAAACTGACCATATCAAACATTAGACATTTTAATAACATACATTGCAAATAACATTAGGACCTGCACTAATTTCAGTTAATAAATACAGAAAATGAATTAAAACCTAGTGACCAATCCGAATGGAGAATACAAAAGCACTGAGGTATAATAATGTTCAATTAATAACATGTTATGATTTATTACAATATAATATAGTTTGCATACGCTAAAATTGTACTCATTTCTGTAGACAAAACTTGGACAGACAAGTGCATTATGCAAACCTCTTAGGAAAAAATTATCATTTGCTGTTAAATGTCTATGAGATCACACACACACACACACACACACACACACACACAAACACACGCACCCACGCGCGCACAGACGCACACACCAGTGCTAAGCTGTTTAAAATGCGCTACATGCTGAGGTCAAAAAGGGACTTCTAGCAGATGGCAGAGGGCTCTAATTTAGAGTAATTTACTTTAACTACCGGCGATTTCTGCCTATTTAAAAGTTAATGAACATTTTAGCATCATTAAAACTTCCATCAGTCTAAATATGCCTGTCACACCAAATGATAAAAGGGTGGGAGCATCGAGCAGAATTTCTTGCGTACAGGAGCCGGAGCACAGCTTTCTCATCATGTGTACATTCTCCCCAATCATAGAGGAAGGAATTACTATACTGGCTTAATATGTTCACTGACAGAATATCGTGTCATGCCATTTATCCAAACTTCCTTTAATTAAAGTCATACATCTTTTAACACAATATAAGACTCATTTCTTCAATCATTGTCAACATTACTATGCCAGGGAAGATCGCGGTTTAGAACAGAAAACACCAGAGGTTTAAACTTCTTGGTGAATGTTGCCATCTGGTGGTTTGGAACAGGACCGTTAATGTATGGTCATATGGTATAGATCATATGGGGATGTACTATACATGACACATAGCCCTGCCTACATCTCGTGCCAAATTTATCACAAAATTCAAGTGATATATTTCTCTTTACTAACTTTACTATGGAGCTTGGCAGCTGACAAAAGTATTTGAATATGAATATATCTATCTATGATACATTTCATAAGTAATACAACCCAATTCCGAAAAAGTTGGGACAGTATGGAAAATGCTAAACATTTGAAAATTCAATTCATCCTGTGATATACTGAAAACACATTATTTGCTGTTTTACTTTGTGTATTTAATTTATTTTTGAAAATATACTCATTTCAAATCTGATGACTGCAACACACTCAAAAAAATTTCTGACTTCTTGCTAGCACCCACACTCTCTGCTTCTCAACCATACGCTTGTAATTCAGGCAGAATGTGGTTTGGATTTGTCCTGCTCTGAATGGGCAGCATATGTTGCTCCAAAATGTGTATATATTTTTCTGCATAAATGGTGTCCTCACAGATGTGTTAGGTACCCATGCCATGGGCACTGACACACCCCCATACCATGACAGATGCTGGCTTTTGAACCTGATTCTGATAACAGCTTGGATGGTCCTTTTCCTCTCTGGCCTGGAGAACATAACGGCTGTTTTGTCCAAAAACTATTTGAAATGTTGTATCGTGGGACCACAAAACATGATTACAGTGTACTACTGTCCATCTCAGCTGAGACCGAGCCCAGAGAAGCTGGCGGCACTTCTAGACAGTGTTGATGTGCTTTACATAGTAAAGCCTTAACTCGCATCTGAGGATGCAGCAGCGAATGGTGTTAACTAACATGGGTTTACCAAAATATTCCCGAGCCCATGTCAGGAGATCCATTACAGACTCATGACGGTTTTTAACACAGTGATGTCTAATGGGTCGGAGATCACACGCATTCAGAAGTAGTTTTTGGCCTTGCGATTTAGACACAGAGATTTGACCGATTCTTTGAATCTTTTCTTTATATTGTACACTGTAGAAGGTGAAATTCCCCAAATTCTACCGATTTGTCTTTGGGGAATGTTGTTCTCAAAGTGTTGGATTATTTGCTGATGCCTTTGTTGGCAGATCGGCGAGCTTCGACCCACCTGTGCTCTTGAAGGACTAGGCCTTTTTTGGATGCTCCTTATAGACTATGATTAGATGATTGCCTCACCTGTTTCACATCACCTTCTTATTTCAATTGATCACATCGCTATTAATCCTAAATCGCCCTGTCCCAACTTTTTTGGAACCTGCTGTATGCATCAATTTCAAAATAAATATTTACCTTCAAAATAACTATGCAGCTGATTTGGTAAAACATCACATACCTTTTTTTGTATAAATACACTCAAAGTACATTTACAAATCACTCCTCTTTGTTATTATTTTTATTGTATCATTTTCCATACTGTCCCAACGTTTTCGGAATTGGAGTTGTAAAATGTCATGGCCCCCAAGGGACAAAAAAAAAAGAAAAAAGAAAAGAAAAAAACCCCTAAATGTACAGGTTCTTCAAACTGTCAACTTTGTTCTTTCTGTGTAGATAAAGTTGAGTATGAAAATGTGGATAATTATGAGTTTGTTTTTTATAATGGAGCAACAGCAGTGAAATCTATACTGAGGTTAAAAACAACTTCACTGCAAATTTTTAGTCTTGTATGAAAGGACACATAATTGAATTGATGTAAAGTCAGAAAGACTTTGAACTTATTTAAGTAAAACAAGCATTTCATAACAATAGTATTTTTCAAACATGATACCCCTGTGATCATGGACAGGTATCTGAAGATATCGTGGAATGGGAATGCTATTTGTCATGAAACCCTTGTGATCATGGACAGACAACTATCTGCACCAAATGGCTTTTCTTCCCAAACTGCGCATGATCATTGACCTTTGCAGATTCTCAAAACAGGCCACACATACCTAATGAAGCAATATCTGTTATGCTGTCCTGAAATCTAGGGAAAAAAGTGCCTGCCAGTAAGGTTACACAGACAATGGAGAGAGACAACAGAAGAAGTTCTACTTGGGGAACAGGGGTGGTCAAAGCCTCTAGTGGTCCAATGTGGAATTGCCCCTGGGGGCCATAACATAAAATGATTTTTTTTAAATATTCTAATAATTATTTTTATTTATTTAATAAAATTACAGTTTCATCTATGTTGTTTTGAAATTGTTAGATGTAAGATTAAAATTATTAAAAAGATCAGAACCTTACAATTTCATATTTTAAAATTTCAGAACCCCAAGTACTCAAAAAAAAAAAAATCCATTAAAAAAAACAAAAAAAAAACACAGCAACAACAACAACAACAACAACAACAACAAAAAAAAGTCAAGATAAACAGGAATGAGGTAAGTTCATGTAAAGGTTTATATTCTCATCAAATATCTAGATTTCAACAGGGATGTTAAGCTGTTAATGTTTGGTGTTAATGCTTATACCCAGTGTAACTATTTAAGTAACATTCTAGCTACTGTAGTTAGGCTCTGGGATAAACCTTAAACTTTCACATAGTTTAACTAGTAACCTAAATTATAGAGCATTAATTACATTTTATTGAGTATCATTAGATGCTGTTGTAATGAATACTGGGATTTATAATACTTGATAATGAACTTCTAAATATGCTCCAATCCTCTCCATTTCCCTACCTGAAATGTGTCTGATGATCCGCAGAACTGATTAAATTCTCTCTGGAGCGCCAGAGCATCATAAGCAGTTTGACTGCTGGTATCTGACTATAAACGGAATAGATTAGACTTATATTGGTTTTACTAGGGTGTGGTGTTATCCAAGAACTACAGCAAAGCGTGACATTCACTGTGTGAGATAACTGCACTTAGCTAGTAAGCTACAATATTTTAGTTATCTTTACTTACAGCATAAATAAAAAACACTTTCATGTAAAAACATTTGAATGAAATATATACAGGCGATATGTCAAAATATGTTAAAGGCAAAAAACCCCAGTTTTGTCCAAAACCTGATTTTGTGAAGAAAGTTTTTTTTATTATTTTTTTTAAAGCTAGAACACAGGTTTTTTTCATTGTTTTTTGTTTCCTAACCCATTGATATTAATAACTTGTGTTATTATATAATGTTATTATTTAAACAGTGTTGTGTGTTTTAATTCAATTATCTAACCATGGCAAATCCTTTAGTAATTATGTATAAGACAGAGCTGCAAAACATCTAATTTGTTCTCTGGTGCAAAATCAGTAGCCGTGTAATAACATCTATCTGTCTACTCTATTGGGTTCATAGTCGCTCTGTACTTTCTAATACGGAAATAAATTGGACAAAATATTTAAAACACCAATTTAAATCAACAAGAGCTAAATATGATTTATTAACTCTTAATGAATTGCAGTAAGAGCAGAACTAATAATTCTCAAGGATGTTGTTCAAGGTCAGAGTTCAATGTTCAACGCAGTTTTCAGTTTAAAAATGACTGCTTTTACCTCTTGGGCATAATTTGTGACTCAGAGTAGGTGTTACAAGTTGTACGGGAAATGACTTGAAGCTGATGAGGTTTTAGTTTAAAAACATCAACACCACCACAGAATCTGAGAAGAGTTATTCTTAATATAAAGGTAGATTATAATATATAAACTGATATTTTCATATGTATCCATTGCTTGCTTGTAATTCAAGAGTTGTGTTTCCTACCCTGTGGGAAAAAAAATTATCGCACTTTCACTTAAAGGAATGCATTTCTCTATATTTTCCAAAACACATTTTAAATTTGAGGAAAAAGAAGAAATGCTTAGCCTAGTGTAAGCAAAAATGGTAACACTTTAGGATACAGTTTTATGTAGTGAATACAGCAGTTATTTGGCATTTGGAAGTTATTTAGCTGCTTTTTAAATCCTTACCTTATATAGTAGATCAGCCAAAGAATCCTTAAAATGTAAAATAATTTCCACTGAATCCTTCAGAACAATAATCCAACTTTTCGAATATTAGGCTCATTACTGAAATGTGTACAAGGATTTTCTGGCTTTTCATTAAACCCACTGAATTCATGTTACCAGTCAAAAGGTTAATACATATAGTAACTCAATAATAAATATAATACATTTGGTAATAATATGCAAACAAACAAACAAACAACAACAAAAACTTCAACCCATGGACAACTGGGGTTCCCTGGACCACATTTTGAGTACCACTCTTGTAGATTATAACTTAATAATTACTCTTTCAAGAAACAGGCAGGTTAATTGATGATTAGGACAGTGACTGTGGCACTTTGTAATTATTGTCAGAATTTGGCTCTCAAACCATCCTCTGAAAATATAAAGAAATAAAAGGACATACGTGGCTGCTTTTAATTATATGTATGCAAACTCCAAAATGCTTGGTTGTTTCTGTATGTCACGGAAAATATGGTACCAACACAATCAACTTTGCTTATACTTAAAAACTGCTCAGAGGCTTTAGATATTAAAGACAACAACAAAAAATGGAGGAAATGTTGTATAAGTAGGACATTCAGATAAGTTTCAATTTCTTGTAAGAATTTTACTTATGAAAGACATACATTTGCCAAAAGAGTATATTTTTTATCTTTATGCTTGTCATTTGTTTGTTTTTACCAATGGTACCTTTGTAAACATGCTTCTTGAACATTCTGTTGCACACATTTTCAGTATTTTCTTCACATAAAACATTTTTTTTTACTGAAGTGGAGGTCCATTTGCTCGCAAATTTGTAATAATTCTACAATTTCCCATATTTAAGAGTGCACATGTCATCTGAATGAATGATTTTCGTGTTCTCAAACTATTACATTTTCATTTATAACACTGTTACGAAGCACTAAGGTACACATTTCACAGCTTCAAGCATTGTGAGTAAAAATGATAATTACAGTTAATGGTAATGTGAAAAAAATTCTTAGAAGTGGCTTGTGACCATAGATTTTAGGGAGGTAGGGTGACATTAATAACAACATTGCCTCAAACAAAATGATGTCAAGAGGCTATCATAGGCTACTATCTAGTAAAGCTTTAGAGAGTTGCCATAATGGAAAGTTGAGTCACCATACTAACAGCATGTTCTGAGTGGTTTTAGTCCTACCTTTGCTCAACATTATTGATACCACAGATGAGCTTCCTGTCATAGTGTGTGAGGCTCAATATCTGAACAGCTACCACGGTATCATTAACCACGGTATCATTAACCACGGTAAAGGAAAATATAAAACTTCTAACTCAAAACACCTTAGACATGATGAGAAACAAGGTCACCATGATGTGCATGCATTTCTCATGTATGCATATTATCCACGTCCCCTCCCAATCACGTAACACAATACATCTTATTAGATATCAATATATATTATTATTATTAGTAGTAGTAGTAGTAGTAGTAATAGTATTAGTATTATTATTATCAGTCAGCAATTATTATTATTATTTTTACATCAGCAGCACTCATATATTCTAATCTCTCAATCACATGATTGTTTGCTTTCTGTAATTAAGAGACACAAAATGTCTGCGCTGACTAAATGATATTGACACATCTTGCTGCTGAGCACTGGATTTTCACAACCTTCTATTACTGTAGTATAATACACTTCCACTTACAGACTGAAGGCTCGGGGGATCATAATCCAACTTAGTGTTTGAAAACTGAGAAAGTCAGGCTGCTATAAAAAGGAAGCGTTAAATGGATGGTTGTGCCTAATTTGAAACACTTCAGCGGTTCACTCTCCTTCCTCTCTGACTATCAAACTCCACCAAAAGATGCCGTGTTTGAGCGACAGAGAGGGATATGAGAGAAGATGGAGGGAGGGGAAGAGAGATACAGACATAAGAGAAGCAAGCTTAATATTTTCAAAAGAGAGAGAGATAGAGGATTAAGAAGTGAGTGACAGAAACAGAATTGCAAAGACAGTCTTATAAAAAGAAGCATTTCTGGTATGAAAAAAGGGAACACTTACTAAGGTTACAGTCTATCCCGATACAATCTGGTGGAGAGAGAGAGTGAGATGGTGAGATAAAAAACAACAACAAACAAACAAACAAACAAAGGCTTCCAAAATCATAGTAATAAAAAGACATCCTTCAAGGTATAATCTGCAGATGAGCAAACAGCATTGTATGAAGCACACCATCCGGGGACTAGCCGAGAGTCAACCCTGCCCCTTTCATACAGTTCCACACCCACGGACACGAGAGCTCAGAAAGTCCATTTCATCCTCGCCATGTGACTTTCTGCTTGTGACACCTGGACACGTGCACATCAGCCTTCAGCAAGTCACCAGTTTATTAGGTACACTTATCTTGCAGAAATTTCATATGCCAAACCTACTATATAGGTGTACACTCTGTAGGTATACAATTACTGAGCAACAGGACTTGTTTATCAAGCTGGATATTAAAAATGTATTCATAATTTTTTTGCAGGAATATTTACACAAAAAATGTATCCCGTTAGATTGGGAAAACATCTGTATCATAAGGAAACTCCTAAGTTTGTGTAAATTTGCATATAAGGACACTCACTGCTGTGAACACTGACTGATAACTGCCAATGGGTTGCTGCAATTTTTAAAAAATATAGATTACAATTTCAAGTTTAAATTGCTTATTTATTCTGATTACATTTTTCAAACTTAGTCATTTGTTAATTAATATTAATGACTTGGATGAAAGCAATCCAAAACAAATCCATAGGTTAAGAAAAATAATACTCAATTAGGCAATAGAAATGGCGCTGTACACAAGTACGAAGAGTTAGAGTGTGTCTGGTGTATCTGACACTCTCTAGTGGCTGAGCTGAATTACCTGAAGATTTAATGCATGCCACCCTAAGGAGATGCTTCTTTGGTTCCTGTTTGCCCTTTAGTCATCATTTTGTTGTTTTCAGATCTCTGTGAGCTTTGCCTTTTAAGGAGCTTTGCACAGTAAATCAACTTTGCTCAGTACTTTATGTGATTGGTGTTCATTAACATACATGTGTGATTATGAAAAAAAGAAAGTGGAATATCTGGTAAAGCAGTGATATTTAGTTCAGTTTGGCCTACAACACTAAGAAAAGATTAATAAATGAGGTCCAGTGTGTCATCCCACATCTAACCAATCACTGACCAGATATTATTTGGGTGGTGGATCATTCTCAGCACAGCAGTTTCATGTGCAGCAGTGTGGCCTACTTGCCACTTTATTACACACGCCTATAAAAAGAGAGCAGAACTTTTTTGTTCAGAATTGGTTTTCAGTATGTCTACTCCTTCATCAGTGACAGCCTTTTACTAAATCAGTGATGTAGGTTGGATATATTTGATTAGTGGACTGTTTCTCACCCGAGCAGCAGTAACAAGGTTAAAAACAAACAAACAAACAAACAAAAAACAGCAATTGTGCTAATACACTCTTAGAACACAGACTTCTCTGGTAGTGTCAATTTGATGCTGAAAATGGTCCACCAGCCAAATAATATCAGTCAGTGATGGTCTTGTGAGGTCCTGTTTCACTGGTAGAGGTGCTGAGACATTGTGTATTAAAAGTCAGCAATTGTACACATATATGGAAGGTGAAGTTGGTGTAATGACTGTAGATATTACTGGTGACTCAGTGTATGTGTGCGTTAGTGCTCTTCTTCTGAAAGGTTTAACATGCACAAGCTCAGGTGAACAGCAGAAACTACTTGGCGAGACGACCGCTCTGTCCATTTGGAGTCTCCTGGAGTGGGTGGAGCCAAAGGGGAAGAAAGGGGCAGCATGCACCAACAGCCAAATGCATCAATGCTGGCTTAACCAACAAATATTTTTTTTAGTTTCTTATGTTTTTCTCATCTGAGAGATTTCAGTAGGAACAAATTTTTCTTCAAAATGTTATAGAATTTTCAGTAGTCTGAGAAGGACAAGCGTGGATCAGTCAGACAAAAAAATGCTCGCTTTTTGCTGAAATATTCTGAGGTAAGATAAGTTACAGAAAAAAAAGACCTATAATGTTATATACATAGCGAAAGCACTTTGGCTGTGGTGAGCTCTCCAGCTGTCAACCACTACAGAAGAGTGAGCACAGACAGCCAGGGACCAGCATCACTGACCTGCCACAGACAAACCCACCCATCCACTCACACACACACACACTCTCTCTCTCTCACACACACATACACACACACACACACACACACACACACACACAATTTGTTTTCTATAATGACTCTCACGCTGTAATCCCTATTATTCCAGCTAAAATGGTGAGCTGAATGTTACACTTATAAATGCAGTGAACAAGAGAATACTCAAGTGTTTTTAAAAACTAACCCCTATCCATGCCATTTGTAGCATTTCTAAGATTACTGTTAACATGAATCTTGACACACTTTCCTGTATTGAGATAAGAATTAAAAGCCTGTTTTAAGCCTGTTTTACATGTAATCCTATGAGAAATAGTCACAAGGAGTGTGAAATGTCTTTTTCTGAAATGGCTTTTCATAAAAGAGCAGAATTAGTAGAATCAGAAGTTGGGGCAAGCGAGAAAACAAATAAATACTTTAGGACAAAGTACTGTTAAAAATGAATCTTGTTAATGTTGAGATGTTGAATTGAAAATTATTTATGTCCAATGTGATGTCCTAACATACACACTCAAAAAGTAGTCTCTGTAAAAGACAGATCGCTTACCAACATGTTTTGAATAAATGTTTATTGATGCCCTAAAAACTGTCATTAAATTTAGTCAAGCAAAGAGGCTTTCTTTGTTTTCTTTTTTTTCTTGCTAAAGGGAAATGTGTGAAAATCTTATCCATGGTAATCCATATATTTTATACATGGCTGAAAAAAGGCTGGAGTAATGAAATTATACATTTGTGAAGGTATTGTTGTGTCCTAATGTGACTTCCAAACAATCTTTTTTTTTCCACAATCACTATGTTATTTGATAGAAAACAGTGGCAGGTCGGTATGAAATGGAGCATAAATCCTCTAATTGGGACATCTCAATTTCCAGCCTGAGGCTGAACGATGCATGTCGTCTACACTTCAACTCCCTGCCACACGCCACAAATTCACACAAATGCTGGAGCCACATCAAATATTTAAGATGTTTTCATGCTTTCCATTTTTGGCTTATTGAAGGCATATGCAATGTATTTTCCTCTGGGTTTGGGTAATTGGTATAAGAGCCTAACTGAGATACGCTACATTAAATAAGATATTTATATGAGAGGTGTCAGGGCCAGAATGTTATTTATGTAAGTTTGGAATGTGCATTGAAATGTGACTAATTACGCTGTGCATATAGCAGAATGGATATGAAGTCTGTGCTCTTAGAGCATCTCAGTCAACTTCCATTGACTGTGTAGGGAGATGCAGAGAGCAGAAAGAGCGACAGCCACATCTCCTGGGAATGTGGAGTTTGGGGCAAAGGGGGAGAGTGGTGTCAAGGGGGGACTTAAAATAAAACCAGTGGATTTCACAGTTCAAAGTCTTATTATCCACTAGCTAAGTGAGCTGGTCTCCTGGCTGACTGCTCCAGAGCTGCAGACATGATAGCCATTGAAGGCTGTAGAGATGGAGTGAATGCTATGCTGACAAGAGAAGAGAAGGAGATAACAGGAAAAGAGAAGAGAAGAGAAGGAGAAAACAGGGTAAGGGAAGAGAAGAGAATGAGAAAACAGGGTAAGAGAAGTGAAGGATAAAAGAGGGTAAGGGAAGAGATGGAGGAAATACAGTAAGAGATTATAAGAAAAGGAGAAAACAGGGTAAGAGAAGAGAATGAGAAAACAGGGTAAGGAAAGAGAAGTGAATGAGAAAACGGTAAGGAAAGAGAAGTGAATGAGAAAACAGAGTAAGAAGAGAAGAGAATGAGAAAAAAGGGTAAGGGAAGAGAAGAGAATGAGAAAACAGGGTAAGGGAAGAGAAGAGTGAGAAAACAGGGCAAGAGAAGAGAAGAGAAGGAGAAAACAGTGTAAGAGAAGAGAATGAGAAAACAGGCTAAGGGAAGAGAAGAGAAGGAGAAAACAGGGTAAGGGAAGAGAAGAGAATGAGAAAACAGGGTAAGAGAAGAGAAGAGAATGAGAAAACAGGGTAAGGGAAGAGAAGAGTGAGAAAACAGGGTAAGGGAAGA
Source organism: Prietella phreatophila (assembly GCA_025728095.1). Lineage (NCBI taxonomy): Eukaryota > Metazoa > Chordata > Actinopteri > Siluriformes > Ictaluridae > Prietella > Prietella phreatophila. The sequence goes on from JAOUWY010000035.1 coordinate 13,268,728, forward strand.
GAAGAGAAGGAGAAAACAGGGTAGGGAAGAGAAGGAGAAAACAGGGTAAGGGAAGAGAAGCGAAGGAGAAAACAGGGTAGGGAATAGA
>JAOUWY010000035.1:13282293-13297019 GCA_025728095.1 Prietella phreatophila
ATATGCAAACTCTAATATGTTATTTTTCTACAGTGACTGCTCATTCACAGGGATCTGACACTAATACACATTTTTAAATATGTGATGTTTAACAAAGAAGAACATATGATCATTAATGTAGTGAGGTTTTTTGTTAGGAGATGTTTATCATTTATGGAATAAGTCTAGTGTGTTAATGCTTTCTCAGCACAGGAAAGTCTTCAGGACAAAGAAGTTTATGTTTTCAGTTTTTTTAATCGGTAAAAAGTTAAGCAGCCACGTTATTGAGAATGTCACGTAATGGAGTTGAGGATGGATGCAAATGCAGATAAGAGCTTTATTATATGAGAGACAGGCAGACAAATCCAAATTGTGAAACATAGACATGGTCATAAACAGGCAATAGGTCAGGCGATCTGCAAATGGGCATAAACAAGGCAAAAAAAGAATCAAAAACAAGAGCTAGAACAAGATAAAAACTAGAACAGAAAACACGCTTATCAACAGCTTGGTATATGGATGACATACATAATACTTCGCAAAGACTGTGTTTTAACACTTGACTCTGCAGGCTAAACTTGATTGTCCTGGTCAGCAAACTCTGGCTTGATCAGAACTTGGTTGCCCATGTCAGCAGACTCGGGCTTGATCAGAACTTGGTTTTCTGTTTCAGCAGACTCAGGCGTGAGCAGAACTTGGTTAGTCGTGATGTCGGTTTCAGGTATGAGGAGATCTTGTGTGGTTGTGACGTCGGTTTCAGGCATGAGGAGATCTTGGTTGATTGTGTCAACAGACTCTGGCGTGAGCATAATTTGGTTGGTCATGACATCGGTTTCAGCCGTGAGCGAACCTGGTTAGTTGTGACGTCGGTTTCGGGCTGTAACATGTCATGGAAGGTCACATCGTCGATCTCAGACCGGAACATGGCGTGAAAGGTCACCTCGTTGACTTTTAGCTGGAACTTGGCGTGGGAGGTCGCCTCATTGACCTCAGACAGGAATTTGGTTTGAGAGGTCGTCTCTTTGACCTCTGACAGGAGCTTGGCTTGAGAGGTTGTCTCTTCAACCTCTGAACAGAACTTAGCTCTGGGGATGAGGTCACCATGTTGGTCTCATGTTGGAGCTCTGGGGATGAGACTGACTTGTGGATCTCATGCTGGAGCTCTGCAGGTGAGACTAACTCATGGGTCTCAGGATGGAGCTCTGGAGATGAGGTCGCCAAGCTGACATCCGGCTGGAGCTCGGCAGGTGAGGCCAGCTCGTGGGTCTCGAGCTGCAGCTCTGGAGATGAGGATGCCACATTGACCTCTCACTGGAGCTCTGCAGGTGAGACCGCCACATTGACCTCCGACTGGAGCTCGGTAGGAATTTTAGAGTGGAGGGTTTGAGTTTAGCTGAGTCACAGCTTTGGGGAAGAAGCTCTTCCTGAGCCTACTTGTGTTGAATATAGATTCCTGAAGCGCCTGCTGGAAGGGAGGAGGGTGAAAAGTCCATTGATAGGGTGGGAGTCATCTTTTTTTTTTTTGTTTTTTTGATGAACTTATGCAATGCTTGCGATAGATGTTGTTAATGGTGGGTAGCTGGTTGCCGGTTATTAGTTGGGCATATACCCGCTGGAGTGAAGCAATTGCCCTACCAGACTGAGATGCTGTTAGTAAGTATGCTCTCAGTAGTATAGCGATAGAAGTCCTACCAGGATCCTAGGACACAGGTGTGCTTTCATGAAGCTCCTTGGGAAGTAAAAGCGCTGCTGCAACTTTTTGACTATGGTGGAGGTGTTAAGCGATCAGGTGAGATCATCTGAGATGTGGATGCCAAGGAAATTGAAACCACATGCTCCACCACAGCTCCTTTTATGTAGATGGGGGTGAATGCCTGGCTTCCAGTCCGCCAGAAGCTGATTATGGAGTTTGAGCCATAAACAGTAGCACAGTCATGGGTGAACAGGGAGTACAGAAGCAGGCTCAGCACACAACCTTGTGGCATGCCGGTCTTCAGAGTTATGGTGGAGGAGGAGAGGTTGCTTAACTTAATGGACTGGGGCCTGTTAGTTAGAAAGTTCAGAGTCCAGTTGCAGAGTGAAGTGCTGATACCAAGCTGGCTGAGCTTGGAGATCAACTTGGAGGGGATTAACAGTGTTAACTGCTGAACTGAAGTCAATGAACAGCATTCTGACATATAAGTTTCAGCTGTCTAGATGGCTCAATGCAGAGTGAAGAGCTGTAAAGATGGTGGCCTCTGTTGACCTATTGCGGTGATAGGCAAACTGATGTGGATCCAATGTGGCAGGGAGACAGGATTTTAAGTGTGATTGTACCAGTTTCTTGAAGCACTTTGCAATGATGGGAGTGCGTGCAATTGGACGGAAGTCATTGAGGGCCGGGGCAGTAGAGTGCTTTGGTACTGGCACAATGGTGGCAGTCTTCAAACTGGTGGGGACAACTGCCTGAGTCAGGGACAGATTGAAAATGTCCATAAAGACCCCACTCATCTGCACTGAGCACTCGCCCAGGTATTCCATCCAGGCCGGCTGCCTTCCATGCATTCACCTTGCTCAGAGTAGACCAAACATCTTTGATGGAGAGTGTGAGACGCTGATCACCTGATGGGAGAACCACTTTGAGGGGGGTCTCCTTGTTGTCTCTGTCAAAGCGAGTGTAGAAGTGATTGAGCTTGTCAAGGAGGGAGGCAAAATTCGAGGGAGGCACCATGCTGGGTGTTTTGAAGTCTGTCAGGGTCTGTATGCCTTTTCATATGCGCCCTCTTGTGGAATAGGTGACGTTCTGATGACATTTCGGGAGAACAGATTTTAAGGTGCAGTGATTAAAGTCCCCAGCGACAATGAAGACCCCATCCGGGTGCAAGGTAGCTTGCTAATAGTAAACCAAAGTTCTCTCATGGCCACTTTTGCATTAGCATCCGGCGGATCATAGACTGCAACAGCAATGATGCACGTAAAATCATGTGGTAGGTAGAATGGCCTGAACTAAATAATCAGGAACTCCAGATCAACAGAGCAGTGGATATTAATAAAGTCCGTGCACCATGTTTTATTTACATAAATGCATACTCCACCACCCTTGCTTTTACCTGATGTAGCTGCCACTCTGTCGGTCCTGAAGATAGAGAGCCCATCCAAGTCCACCGCACTGTTTGGCACATCATTGCATAGCCATGTTTCCGTGAAGAACATGAGATTACAGTCCATAAGCCATCAGGGTCCAGATATTTAATTCCTCCAGTTTGTTTGTCAGAGACCATACATTGGCGAGGAAGAGCTGGGCGATGTGGGTTTAGTGTTAGCTTAGCACACAGCCCTCTGCACTTTCCCCGCCTTTGTTTATGGTCTTTACACCTCCAACATGCACTTCCGCCCTGTATGAGTGAAATACTAGACCGCGGTGTTCTCTGTAGGTCCTGGAGGGAGATCTTCGAGATCAAAAGGATAGTCCAAAGTTATGTTCGCATAACTGAAACTAGTGAGCATGTGAGTAATAACCAGGTAAATTATCACTATTATCTGAAATCTGGTAAGACGCTGAGCCTCATGTTGTGCACGTGCCCCCATCTTTGTCACCTTCACCATATTCTCGTGAAACATAGACGTGATCATAAACAGGCAATAGGCCAGGTGATTGGCAAATGGTCATAAACAAGGCAAAACAAGAATCAAAAGTGCGGGCTAGAACAAGATCAAAACTAGGCCAAAAAACACAATGATCATTGGATTGGTATACGGATGACACACAATACTTCGCAAAGACTATGTGTCTGAACAGTCTATGTAGCATGGAGTGCGTGATTATGAGATTGACAACAGGTGTGCGTGATTAGAACTCTGGAGAAGGTGAACATGTGTGTTTGTGGGAAGTGTAGTCCTCTTCGGCCATAGTTGTAGTTGGTGGTGCATCCTGTGAAATGGAGTTGCTGGTTTGCTGTGATATGACAGAGAGAGAGAGATGTTCCACAATATTATATCTAACTCTAAACCATTAAAATGTATGAGACGTAATTCATTGATAAATTAAACATTGTAATTGTTGACAAATAGCTGTAGGAGTTGAATAACACACTCCAGACTGTGTGATTATACAAAATTAATAACCACATAGTCTGTCTAGTGTTATTCTTTACTTAATGTGGTCTGCCGATGTTTTAACCTCATATTACATACGGTGACTACAATTCTTGGATTTCTATTAATAAAACATAAATCGTGTTAATGCACTTATGTCCTGTTGTCAATCACTGCATGTTACATGCATATCTTTAACTTAAAATATCACTCATATTTTTGATCAGGTACTAATTATTATCCAGACCTTCATCTGTTCACGCATTTTATTTATTTATTTACTTACTCACTTACATTTCTACTCATTTGTTGATTTCTAGTATAATAAAAACACTTTAATGTCTATATTTGTGCTGAAGCTCAGCTTATATGGCTGGAGATAAACGGGGCTGTAGTATGGGCTTTATTGTTGAGTTGTTAGAATGGAGGAGTGATTAATACAGCCTGGGGGTCAACGAGACATAGACGAACAGCTCAGCCCAGTCCAACTGGAATCTCCAGAGGAAATCAATTTTTAATTTGGCTGTCAGGAAAGTAAAGCTGAAACTTCAACGGTATAGACATGAAATAAATAAGGGACATGCTTGGGAGCAGACAAATACTGCTCGGAACGAAAGAAAATGGGAAAATGGCAGATAAAGGAACAGAGGGTAAGGACGGATGGGAGGTGAAATACTAAGCTTATCAGTGTAAGCTTGTTGAGTATTATCCTTTATGGCCTGGGGTTTAGACACTTTCCAAATCGCTGTCTTTCTCACATATGCTTCCTTGACTCACTCTTCCGTAATGAGGCCTGCACCAGCTGGCTAAGTTTCAGGGCCAAAGTTAAAAGAGAAGCAAGCTGTTTAAATGAGGCCAGATTTATCCAGACATTTAGTAATGTTAAAGTAGGCCTCGGTGATATGCCCATATCACTCAGAGAAAGCAAACCACTTCAAATACATATTTGAGTACTTATATTTAAAAATTAATTAAAAGAAAACATTGTATAGAAGAACACACCAATCTGTGGTATTAGATTAGTATTACACCAGAACAAGTAAAAAAAAAAGAACTCGGGGCACAAGGAGGGGGACACCCTGGATGAGGTGCCAATCATAGCAAGGCTCAATCACAAACACACACACAATCATTCACACAGTACAAAGAGATGTTAAAAAGCCTACAGTGTATGTCTTTAGACCGAGGAGAAAACCAGAGTAAATGGAGGACACCCCCATAACACAGGGAGAACAGGCAAACTCTGCGCACACAGGAAGAAGGTGGGACTCAAACCCCCAACCCTGGAGGTGCAAGGCAAACATGCTAACCACTATGCCTTCGTGCCCCCTATTATGTACTATTCTTTGTATAATATTTTAGTTCATTGTTTATAATGTATTTTTTATTTATTATTTTAACAATTATATTATTATATTACATTATTTTAGATGAACTACATAGACAGTGTTTGCACTAAGTATACATAATTTTTAAATGGTCAGCCTTACAAGGATACTTCCATATAAATCCTACTAATATTCAACCACTTGTTCTTGAGATAACATTCTAAGGACCATCTCGGACAGACAGATGGACAACCGGAAAGCAAACATGCCTTATGTTTTTACAGGCTAAAAGTATTTGATCCCCTGCTGATTTTGTACGTTTGCCCACTGACAAAGAAATGATTAGTCTATAATTTTAATGGTAGGTTTATCTGAACAGTGAGAGACAGAATAACAACAAAAAAAAATCCAGAAAAACGCACGTCAAAAATGTTAGAAATTTATTTGCATTATGAGGGAAAGTATATATTAGCATGTCATTATATTATTACAGTATGATTATATTATTAGAGTGTCATTATATTGTTACAGTATAATTATTTATTAATGATTATAGTAAAAAAAGTATCATTATATAATTACAGCATGATTATATAATTGCAGTATGATTATATTACTAAAGTAATTTTATTATTACAGTATGATTATATTAGAGTATTATTATATTATTAAAGTATGATTATGTAATTGCAGTATGATTATATCATTAAAGTATTATTACATTGTTACAGTGTGATTATATTAGAGTATCATTATATTATTACAGTGTGATTATTGGTTATTGCTGCAGCCATTGGAGCGTAGGTTTGATGACTGACAATGAAGCTGTACTCACGTCTTTGAGGCAGCCCATGAAGTTGTTGCTGACCGGGGAGCCGGGTAGGTCAGCCGTGTTTGGACTGCCTCCCACATAGAAGAAGTCATCTGAACCCAGCATGGTGTAGTCCTCCTGGGTGTAGCCTGTGGTCGTCAGAAGGCCATCCACAGATATAGTGACCTGAGTGTGTGGGGAAGGTCAGAGCGAAGAGAGAGAGAGAGGGGGGGGGGAGGTTAGAAATATACAAATATAAAGAAATAGTGAGACAAAGAGAAATAGAGGTGAAGAGATAGAGATAGGGAAAAATGATGGAGAAAGAAATAGACAGAGAACATCAAAGAAGATAAAGAAGTACACAAAGAGAGACCATGGAAGAGAGAAAAAGGAATGGTGACAATGATTTAAGAGGGTTAGATAAAAAAAGAGACAGAGAGAGAAATAGAAAGATGTAAGAAAAGAAACAGAGACAGATATAAATAGAAAGAGAAAAACAGAGACAGTTATGAAGAGAAAGGAAACAGTGACAGAGAATTAGGGTTGAGAGAAAAGAGACAGAGAGAGAAGTAGAGAAAGAGAAACAGAAAATTTGGAAAACAGAGAGAGAAGCAGAAAAACATGAGAGAGATATAGGGATGGAAATACATATAGATGAACAAAGAGCAGACAGAAAATGTTGAGAGAGAGAAAGAGAGAGCGAGAGAGAGAGAGAGAGAGAGAATTTGAGAAACAGTGGGTGAAATAGAAGGATGTTGGAGGAAGAAATAGAGACAGACAATGAGGAAGAGATTAAAATAGAAATACAGAAGTAGGGAGTGAAACAGAGAAAAACAGACATAGCAAAACAGAAAAATGCAAAAATGAATAAAGAAATGGGATGAGAACAGAGGAAAAGAAAGATTCAACAGTGGCATGCAAGAGAAATGCAAGGAGGACAAATGGATATATACAGAAATGCAGGCAGGGAGGAAGAGAGAGATATAAAATAAATATAAAAAATAATTATTGACAGAGAGACGGGGGGGGTGAGGAATAGAGAAGGAAAAAGAGAGTTGCTGAGGCAAAAAAAGTCTATAAATAAGTAACAACTGCAACAATAGGAATTGTAACCCATTTCCTGTTTTCCTTTTGCTTTATTCCATGTAAGGAGGAATCCATTTTAATGTGTGCTGTTGCTGCATTATTTTGCATGAAGGTGGTTTAATGTGTGTGTGCTAGTTAATGTTCACTAGTTAGTGTTTAGGAGGCGAGGTAGGTGGAGAAGATATCTATAAATATGTGTTGAGTGAGTCAGCAAGTGATGCAAGATGATTGTACAGAAGAAAAAGAGAGGTTGAGAGCAAATTGGTTGGTAGTATATAATACTATATAGTATGTTATTGTTGGTCAGTTTTTGGTCCAGTTTTAGTTCCAGGAATTTTGTCAGAAAACATTTTGAACAAAAATAGATCAGTACCATGCTGAGAGTCAGAGTGGTTAATTATAGGAGACATGCATGATGGGTAAGACGTCATAGACTTCAGTTTCAGGATTGTTCTAATAGTGAAGGGACAAAATGTTTCGGCAGAACAGACACTGAAAAGCCTGTTTCATCGTGGAAGAGACAACAATTTTAGAACTGTAAATGAGCCAACTTGGATTATGAATCAGAGACAGAGACATTTGTTACACATATTTTCATTAATACAAATTGTTTCCTGGATAGCTCTGTAAATAACATTGGACATTGGAATACATTTTTGGAATCTTGAGGATGTGAACTATCTGCCTTCTAAATCACTGTGCTAATTAGCTTACCTGTATTAGATTCGGACAAGCTAAGAGAGAACCACATCCAGATGGCATTAGTGACCTCCGAAAAGGACACACCACTGGCCCAGACATGCTGATACGACACAAATTTCACAAATTCATCACTACCTCACTCAGTCCTGAAAATCTAGCCCATAATATACACAAATGACAAGAGAAAGATGCTGTGCAAAAAGGACAAGACAGAAAATCACAGCAATATAAACAGCCACAGAGACAGAACTTGAACTTTACACCTCGCTCATGCAGTGACAGTGGGTTAAAAACAGAAACTGGAGGTGCAAATGAATTATACATTTACACACATTAATGTCCAAGGCATAAAATCATGTAGTTATAGGTCAAGAGGCTCAATTAATGTTCACATCAAACAGAATGGGGAAAAAATGTAATCTCAGTGACTGACTGTGGCATGGCTGCTGGACTGGTTTAAGTATTTCAGAAACTATTCATCTCCTGGGATCAACAGTCTCTAGAGTTTCCACAGAATAGAAAACGTCTGGGTTACACGTTATCCTGTTCCCTGAAAAGGGAACGTGATGTTGCGTGAGTTCATGTTGTGGCAAACACCCTTGCGTGTGACCGGTATCAGACGTCTGTGTGAAATCACACTATTTATAGGTCTACCATGGTCAGGTTACAAGGCATTTTGCGCATTGCGTGATTATAAAATTATGCCTGTAAACCACATCATCACCCTCGCAAAGACACAGTTCATAGGTATGCCCCAGTATGACAAATTTATGCAATGTCTCAATCCCTTCTCAGGGAACAGGGTTGCATGCAAAATCCAGATGTTCCCTTTCAAAAGGAACTAATGTTGCGTGAGCTTCATGCTGTGGGAACGAGTATACCCACTCTGTCTTACTGAGGGTATGGCCTATATAAAAAGGTATGAGCCCGAGGGTCACTGCAAGATACTCGAGCCCGGAGTGGAATCCATGTCCAAACATTAATATTGAATTTAATATGTGTGGTGTAGACCACCCTGCCACAGCACACACATCCTGTAAGGGTACCCCTTTGGATAAAGTTTTCGAGGAGGCGACCCTTCTAGTGGAATGAGCCCTTATGACCAGAGGTATGTGTGGTTTGCAGATGGGCCTCAGCCACCTGACACCATGTATAAACCTCAATGTTAGAGGATGTTGCCCCAAAGAGGTTTCATCAATAGGGGTGTGGCTGGCCAAAATGGCTGCCACGCAGACCCTAATTGTAGAAGGAGCCAACCCTGCTGAGAAACGTCCCTGTAAGAACTCAGGACTGTAGCTATTTACTGAGTCTAACTGACATTCCTGACATCACAGGACAAAGGGTTGCCACTCAAGGGCATACAATTTTCTCGTGGATGGTGTTCTATAGTTCAACATGATCTCTTGAGACAGCAGATCCCTGTAAACATGAATCTCCCCAGGAGTAACATCTAGCAGGGATATTATCTTTGAGAATCATATTCGAATTGGGTAGTGAAGTGCTACTAGCAGCAGACGTAGACCTCGGCCACGTGAGTACCATGGCATCTAGCCCCAATGATGCTGGATGGGTGAGTGTGAACAACAGCGGGCAGAGACGAACACATCCTCAGAGACGAACACATCTACTTCCGCGTGGCTGAACTTCCACCACACAGACTCCACTACTTGTGGAAGGAGCCTTAAATGCCTGGGCTTCAGGGCTTCAGCTCTGCCTTGACAGGATGCTTGCCCCGATATTCCAGTTGCCCATAATGTACATTGCACACACTGACAAAAACTTTCCCTCCACCCAGAGAAGAATTAGTTGGGGGCATGAACATAACCATCCCTAGTGGTTGATATATGAGACAATCGCTGTGTTGTCTGTGACAACTTACACATGGTGACCTGTCAACTGAGGGAGAAATAATATCAGTGTTAGGAATACAGCCCACATCTCTAGATGATTTATATGCCACTCTAGATGAGGGCTGCTCAAGAGACCGTGAGCTGAACAGCCATCTAGGACTGCGCCCCAGCCCGTGCGGACGGCATGTCATTACCATCTTGCAATAAGGAGATCCACTGAGAGTGTGACCCGAGGCTGGAAACCGGGAACACCTCCAAACTCTCAGATCACATAGGCATCACAGCATGACACTGATTAGTCTCAGGGGTTTCATCCTCTGATATCACTGAAATGGTCTTATGTGCAATAGGGCCAATGTTATGACTTTGGCTGCTGCTGCCATAAGCCCCAACAGTCTCTCGTAGAGAGAGGCCACCACACTCGCCTTGTGCCTCACTTGCACTAGTGCTGGGAACTCAACACGACGGGGAACGAACCGGCTGAACGCCGCCGTTTGCTGTTTTGCCTTGCAAAAATAGTCGGCGATGGCGTTAACCATGCAACAGAACAGGCTGGAAGGTTCAAAAGTGCATCCACCAGGGAGACCTTATACTTATCCCCCATTCCTGAGAGGTCGAGCTATAGGTGCTCCTCTGCCACATCCGTGGCTATGAGAACCAACGCCGAGGTGGCCTTACATGGCTAGACCCTCTAAATTCTCTGCCAGTGATGGAGAGAGGTAGCTCACAAGTACCTCCTCCACCCGTACCGTTCATTCCCCATGATGGCGAATAATCCAATATCGTGGGGTTAGTGTACATTTTACCCCAGACATACGATATTGCGACACTTCTGCAAAAAAGGGGAGTGAGGGAGATTTATTTTCACTTGGGAGAAAGCGCTCCAGCCTGCTACAAGAAACTTCCTCTTCCCCAGGTATGTCTAAATTCAGCTTTTCTACAGCCCTAGTAATCACATCAAGCAGCTCTTTCTATGTGTGGCAGGATAAGTGATTTAACTATCCTATTGGCTCTGCTCGGGGTATGGCTTTGGCAGACCAGTAAGGTGGAAGCTACCCGATTATTTAAGGACCATTATTTTGGTAGGTGCATATGTTTTCCCATTTCCATTCTGTCTTAGAGCGGCGCTGATTGCATGTGCATTGTGGCGAGTTGGCGGCAGAGATCACACAGGAGATTGCGGTCAGTGATCACAACATTAGCAAGTGGCTGAATAATATGTATATGTATATTGAGCCGCGGTACATGTGAGTAATCATACAACTTCACGTCTGGAGTATGTTCAACCAAATGGCACGAGTGGGGGGAGTTCAGTATCTAAATCTTCTCTCAGACAAATCTTTCAGGTTTGTTTTTGAACAAACCTGTTCTTTCAGGTTTGTTTTTCCACATACCCACCTTACTATTGATGGGGTGTATGCTATGCCTTATTGTCTTCCTGTTATAGTGGCTATACTTTTTATTTTATTTACTGTTTACCATAATTCTGGTTTGCTTAGGTGCTGTTAACTGCCTCTATTGCATGTGTTGGTGTCAGTGGGCCTGGGTGTTATAGCCACCACACCACGGTGTCTGTAATATTTTTGTTTTTCTTTCTTTGTTTATTGTTTAGTATTTTGTGTAATTTTGGGTTAATGGGTATTTTCTTTCTGTCCAGGAGCCAGTGAGTCTTGGTGTGGGACAGAGGAGGCTAGTTGCATTCATTCAGTGGTGTGTGCAACACAGCATGCTCAGTGTGCCAACACAATGACTTCCTTATGGTGTAGGTAGTGTTTGATGGTTTTGGTGTGACTTGAGGTGGGTTTGGATGACCTCCCGAGCTGTGGCTGGCCTGCCTTGTCCCTGCCATGCCTGGAGAAGTGCTTAGTTTTAAAATCCTTATTGTGCTTCATGGGAGAGTGATTTTATATTTATTTGTTACATTTAAATGATTCTTAAGTGTCATAATAAAATGTAATAAAAGGTAATAAAACATGTTTTATATTTGTACTCATGTCTCACTCTTATGTTCTTTGCCCCAATTGGTAAACATATCTGTGTGCTTTTATTTGTAAGTATTTACCTGGTTCTCTCACAGGGTGGCATAGTTGGATTTTCTAAATTTGGATAAACGTTTCCCTCCACTTGGGAATGTGCTTGGGAATGCCACATATGCTTGAGAGCTTCTCTCCATTTTTGGTGCACTGGCTCCCCCCTCTGGCTCCTTGGACTCAGAGAGGGTGGGTTGACTCTCCATAACAGAAGGAGGAGTCGCAACATGAGCTCCAAAACCCAGAGGTGGACAGTCGGATCCAGAGGACAGAGCAAGAGATAGAGCAGCACTCGACTCCTGCTCCTCCTCCAGATCCATACGGCATCCCCAGGACCTGAGCTACATGGCTCCAAAGCCCAACTCCCTTTGGCCAAGAAGAGAGCAAGCCAAGAACAGAGCTGCCTGATTGTGAAACATTTACAATGTACGCAGTCAGCCCCCTCAAGGGCCTCTGCAGCATGCTCCACTTCCAAACACTTCACAAAAAAAGTGTGTCCATCTCCATCCATAATAAAATGGGAGCAAGGAGTAAGACACTTTCTGAACTCTCTCTGACTCATACATTCCTTTTTCTGCAAAGGGACAGAAAATTAAAGAACTTTTTTTTTTAAATAAGAAGAAGTGAGTTTTTAGGAGCATTCACACAGACAACCGACATGCGGTCTTTGCTGAAGATAATAAGGCTGATGACATGGTTTACAGGCACCATTTTATAATAACACTGCATGCAGAATGCCCTGTCACCTGACCACGGTAGAGCTTATAAATAGGTGTGATTTCACACAGACTACAGATACCGCTTAAGTGCAAGGGCGCTTCCCACAGTGTGAAGATCACACAACATTGAGTTCCCTTTGAAAGGGAACAAACGACATCCATTGAGTATCAGTTCTGTGATTGGAAGTGCTTGTTGATGAGAGAGGTCAGAAAAGAATGGCCCGATTTGAGCTGACCAGATGGACGGATGGATAGATGGATGGATAGATGGACATATAGATAATCAGATATGCTTTATTGATTCCACAAGGTAAATTGTTAAAATTGTTTTCTTTCTAGTGACAATAACTTGCTTTGAAAAGTTGCTTGTGTAACAGTGCTTAAACAGATGTCTTCATGCCTGGAGTTTGGAGAACCAATCAGAGTGCAACTTTCGAGATCCTGAAGCTTGTGGCCTGAAAAGTGTACAGATGATATCTTAAGCTCCAAAATCCGTGCGCAGAGAGAGAGAGTCTGAAGCTAAGACTAAACAAAGGTAACATGATTATATGAAATACCATCTCTTATGTATTTCTTGCTTGTATTTCCTCATTTGTAGGTTGCTTTGGATAAAAGTGTCTGCTAAATGAATAATGTAATGTAATGTAAGGAATAAAACATGACACTGTTATAGGAAAACAATCAACATCAGGGTGGTGTACTGCAGCAATTTGCCAATGCTACCATTTTTAATTTATTAATGATCAGTGTTGGGAAAGTTACTCAAAAGAAAATAATCCACTACAGATGACTATTTTTAAAATTGTAATCTGATTACATTACTGATTACTGCACATAAAAAGTAATCAGATTACTAATTACTTTACTTTCCCGTTACTTTCAAAACCTATGAAACCTACAAAAAACACTACAAAGTGAAACTTGTATCTCTATTAGTAATTTTAGTACTCTTAGCAATGTATGACATAGTCAGAAAAAGTTGGATTCATCATAAAACTTGTCTCGGGTGTTGTCACTGTTTGTAGGACTACCAGACCGATAAAATATAAATCTTTTCTAACTAGGCTAGTTTGGTGTCGCTAGCCAAGGGGAGGCACAGCTAAGCTATCATTGTATGGGTATCTTTTTCAAATCTTTCTTTATTGTCTGCTCAAGTTCACGTAAACTGGAACTCATATAAACATTTAGACATTTTGTTTTCCTGGTCAGCATCAGAGCATATTACTGTTTCAGTTTCAATCTCTTTACAGGTTTTAAAAAAATAACAAAAAAACGATGTATATCCATTTTTGCTCACACTGACTGTGTGAGTTAGCATTTGGCAGAATTGAGAGTTGTCAGCCAATAAGACACGAGTATTTCCATATATTTTGCTGTAAACTCTGCCTAAACTGGTCTTGCCCCCATTCACAGAATATAAAGATTTACAGGGGGTCATACATCCATAATGAAAATATAAAACCAATAAATGGACAAAGCAAGCTATAAATAGAGATAAAAAGGTAAACCACTGAAAAATGTGCCAAGCCACACCAATAGAATAATAAAGAGAGGGATGTATAAATTTTTTTTTTAAAAAAATCAGAAAACAGCCGCTATACAGGACTTCTGTATTTTTTTAATAAGCTTAACTTAAAGGTTTATTAGTCCATGTGCCTCTGGTGTGGCTTTATGCATTAATTCAGAGATAATTTGGGCAGAAAAAGAATAAATTATTTAATTCATTTATTCATGTAGATCACAACCTTCTTTAAATGGATTTCTTTTCTACATTAACAAACGTTACCTCTCATAATCTACCTCTTTCCTGATACATCAATCCACTGAACCATGAATTATTAGAGATACAAAGCTGTATGCTTCACCTTTTCTATCATGAATGGTACAGGGGTTAATATGAATGGTATTGGTTGTATCAGCGGTATTTCAAGCATTTCTGTCTCACGTTAATGAAGTTGAGACGATTCAACATTAAAATTGTGAAATACAACAGAAATGTGGACTTTAATCTGAACTCTAAAAGGAAGTGCAGTGTTGCATTGGCCTACTATTCATTCAGAAGATGAACGACTCCTGCTCTTTTGTCAAGCCTTGTACCAGAATCATCTGAGAAACAGGAACATAATGCATGAAAACTCTCTCTCTCT
>JAOUWY010000035.1:13335814-13346918 GCA_025728095.1 Prietella phreatophila
CGGCCCGGTACCAATTGATCCATGGACCAGTACCGGTCCGCGGCCCGGGGATTGGGGACCACTGCTTTATACTATATCACATCTATCATGGATTTCCCCTCGCACTCAACGGTCCAAAGCACAACAGCGTGAGCTTCCGCGTTTTCAGTGACATTGACTTCGTTTAATTTGACACGTGTGTTTCATTTTGTTTTATGCCTTGTCGCTGTCTTGTCATTGGTTGTCTCCCTCACGTGTCGCCATTATTCACAGCTGTTTTTATTTACCGTTGATTGGGTTAATTATTTAAACCCCTCGTGTGTCTTTGTTCAGGGCGAAGTATTGTGATTGTCTGTACCCTACTGAGCTGTTTATCCTCGTTTTCGGTTCACGGTTTTGATCCTGTTCTCGTCCTCATTTCCAGATTCGTGTCTAAGCCCAGTTTATGCCTGTTTTCCGATTGTCTGACTCCTTGCTTGTTTTTGGCCACGGTTTTGCCATACGTTTTTGGATTTGTCTATCTCTCTCCAATAATGCTCTTAACTGCACTTGCATCCGTCTCCTAAAACCCATTACATGACAAAGTGGACGTGCATTGCAAAAGTAAGCTGTAATTACAGTTAGCACTTAATCTACTTCTTTTCAATTCAGGAGGCATTAGCATATAATGAAAGCATATAATAAATGTATGTAATTTTTTTTTTATACACTCAAATAACCTTTTTGTAAGGGTATTGTTCTTTTTTTGCGCTCCGGGGGAATTACTGTCCAGAAATTAGTGTTTAATTATCAGATCATAGGTTTTCTCTATTATTAATGATTAAATGTGAAATGTTGTACGTCAAGCATGACCTGGATGAGAAAATGGCATTTTTAGATTTGTGATACTGTAATAATGAAGACTCTGCATGATATGAATGCGATTAAGAATTTGTGTTAAGTCTTTGAGCGCAGAACCGATAACACAAGATTAGAGAGCACATGAGGTGCACCCAGAAGCAGATCCTGCAGTGAAACCTGTAGAAGGCTGTACAAAAGCGTCCGATCCCATGCACCTTCAAATGACACTGCAGGAGAGTGTTCGAAAGCAGAAATAAAGTACATGCTCCTCATAATCAAATTCAATTCAGGAAAATCTGACTATTATCACAGAAGGCAGCTGTAGTGGAATAATACAAACCTCATAGCGTGACCAAGCATCTCAGGCCTCACCAAAAAGCAGTCTGATTGCATGCCCAATCAATGCTAATCCCAACCATGGATTGCCTGGATCTGTCTGTTTTTTGAGAGCTAATGTTCTCATGCAGTGCCTGATTTTTCTGTGCTCTTAGAAAACAAAGTCCAGCATACACAAGAAGCAGGGGGAAAAAACTTCATTCTTACCTGGTTCGGTAACACCTATAAAAAATGAAAAGAGAGAGAGAGAGAGAGAGAGAGAGAGAGAGAGAAGAAAAAAAAAATCACAGTCAGGAATGTGTCACCTTCTTTTTAAGTTTTAATTCAGACATTCATGTTCACATCTTTAGATTACTTTCTCACACACTTGGCAAATACACAGTCAGAAATGTTGATGCAGATTTTGACAGAAGGAGGTCAGTAATGCCAAGAGGTTGTTCTGTGAAGCCTAAATCTTTTTTATGGCGCAAAATACAGTAGTATAGCGTCACCTTCATAAGGACGGAAAAAAGCTAAGCCATTTATATGTCATATACTTACTAATTGATAAAGTGCCTATAAATGAAGACAGCTCTTTCACTCTGTGCTGGAATACGACTAATATAAATACCTTTAATTATGTTGCTTACAAGAATTCATTCTCTTTTGTTTGCAAACGACAAATATGGATGTCGTAGCGTACCCTGGCAACCAGAGCAAGTCAGAATGCAAGATGAGAAATTTTGCATGTTATGTTTCACTAGCTATTATTGTGATTAGTTTTATTCATTTTAACATGTACAACTAGGATTCATTTTCACAAACATGATTCACTTTTTAAGTCAAAATGCTCTGTAATATCAGAACTTACATCATCAAAAGACTGGCGATAATCTTTAATCTACGCCACAACTAGCAAAGCTAGTATTTGAATCAATTACCTTATAAAATAACTAATGAAATTCTTTTCTGATTCTTTTCTGATTTTCTTTTCTTAACATGCTCGATTAAAAAATAGTTTTTAACACGTGTGTCAAGTCATCAAATCATCCTGCTTTGAGGTTCACATCTAAGCTGCTGGGAGTTGACCCCAAAAAGAGCTGATTCCCTGATTCCAGGCTTTGCATACTAAGAATCAACACCAATGCTTTGGAGTTAATTCCACACACCAAAAATGATTCACCAAAAAAAGCAAGCAAAAACGAATGTAGCATTTTCAGTTAGCAAGACATTCAGTAGATATTGGTTCATTCCTTCATTCATCTGTCTGTCTCTCTTTGCTTGCTTGTTCCTTCATTCGTTACTTCATTTGTCCGTCTTTGTGTTTGTTTTTCTTTGTTTGTTCATTCCTTCATTCATCTGTCTGTTTGTTCATCCCTTCATTTGTCTCTTTGTTTGTGTGTCTGTTTATTCATTCATACCTTCAATCATCTGTTTGTCTTTGTTTGTTTGCTTGTTCCTTCATCCTTTGTTCATCTTTCTTTATTTGTTTGTTTCTTCATTCATACCGGTTTGTCTGTCTTAGATTGTTTGTTTGTTTTTTGCTTTGTTCATTCTTTCATTTTCCTGTCTTTGTTTATTTGTTCATTCCTTCCTTTGTTTGTCTGTCTTTGTTTGTTTGTTCTTCCTTATTTTGTTTGTCTTTCTATCTGTCTTTGTTTGTTGCTTTGTTTATCTGTCTGTCTTAGTTGGTTTGTCTATTTGTTCTTTCATACCTTCCTTCATTTATCTTTCTTAGTTTCTTTCTTTTTTCTTCATTCATTCATTGTTCGTCTGCCTGTCTTATTTGTTTGCTTGTTCCTTCGTTTGTATGTCTGTCTTAGTTAGCTTATTTCTTTCTTTGCACATTCCTTCACACATTTGTCCCTTCATTCGTTCCTTCATGCATCTGTCTGCCATTTGTTCATTCCTTCGTCTATTCATTCATTCACTCATCTATTTGTTTGAAGTAGTATTAGCTGAAAATAATTTCGTTATTGTATTTTCTAAATAGTGAATTTCAACCAGTCTTTTTTACATTTCAACTAATTGATTCATTGAGAAAAAAAAGAAACAGATTTTTCTCTGTTGAATAATCGTAGAGAATTGGAAAGCTCATCTGGCAAGCATTTCAGCACATTAAACTCTTCAGTGATGCACAGGAGTTTGGAGTAAGCGAGGCCAATACCAGAAGTCCCATTATATAAAACAGGCTTGATTGTGTGTCGAAGCTCAGAATGAGAGAAAAGAGAAAAAAGGACATTGAATTGTAAAACTCCATCTGATAAAATTGCAGCTGTAGACAAAAAATAAATAAATAAATAAATAAATAAACATTTCTGCTGTTCCTATTTCCTTTTTCAAAAATAGAGCAGTTTTCTGAAGATATTTGTTAAATAAATGTTAAAGGTTTGTTAAATATTTAGTCTTTTATTACCTTTATTCATGATTTCTAGTCTGTTTAGAGAAATAAATCAGTATATGCTGCATTTTGTTACATTACTCATCATGTGCCTGGTAAGATGAGATGAGCCTTTTTTTTTTATAATTATTAGTTTTTGTATTGCCTCTGAGATAACAAGTCAGAAATGTTATGCTCCAAGACATCACTAGTTCCTGAGCAAAGGCTTTTGCTACTGCATTTTGCTCCTTCGTGTTATTCCCCTTTTTTTATTTATTTATTTTTTTTATATAAGACAAAGAACATTATTATTAAACAAGAAATGACAGGAATCTGTAGGCAATAATAAAGGCGGGTATGACTTAGGGGATGCCTATACTGCTTGACTTAAAGTAGTGAAGCAGAGGGTAAGGCAATACAATCAGGCAGTATTGCCAGAGGGTAAGGCAATACAGTCAGGCAGTAAAGAAATCAAACTAAATATAATTTGCTAGTCTAAAAAATTTCAAACAAGATGAAGCCAAATCTACAGTCAACTACAGAAGACCACACTGGGAAGGTATTTTTTCTTTTGCTTTAATGTACCATTCACATTTAAAAAAAAAAAAAAAAAACCTGTTCCCACCCACTCCTGAAGGAATTACTCCTGTAGTTATTTCTTCATGACCAGCTCTCTGTGACCCACTTCATCACCACTATGTGAGATTTTAGAGCCACAGGTTGCAGATCACTATTCAATCCCACTCAGTTCGTTCCGAGTCAGATCAACAGCACATGCCAGCTCAAAAAGGCCAAGACTCCCAGACTTGGTTTTGGGTGCCACTAAGGCCCTGTTTACACCAGTGCTTTTTGTTTTAAAACACATACATTTTGCTGTCGTCTACACTACTCTGGCATTTGTGAGCCTCGAAAATGGAGACTTTTGGAATCGGTGAAGACCCCGTTTTAGTTTGAAAACTACTGATTCACATTTCAGTGTAAACAGACCAAAAAGACTTTTGAAAACGAAGGTGTGGCTGCAGCCCCCTGATTGGGTCTTCTGGATCATTGCTCATCCTTCCCTGATTTGTCAAGCCCCTACCATATGACCATTATGTTACCTTGATCATATACACAACAACACGGAGACTGAACCGCAAGCTTTGCTGGCTTTGTCATGATTCTTAGCAGCCATTGTGCAGTTAAATGGCAGTTAAGTATTTGCAGTTAAAGTGCAGTTAAATATTTTATAATACTGCAGCTGTACATGTGCAAGAGGTGAGCTATGATTAGAGCAATCAGCAACAAATCTCATTTCAAGCAGCGTAAGCCCTACATGGAACGCCGGATTGGACTCGTAACCAACTTCCTGTTTACACTTGTATGTGCATGCCCAGTGTGCATGAATGCTGTAGATATAGCATCCTCCATCCATCATTAAGCCACAAAGTGCTTCCACTCTTCCATTTCAGCTGAGCTGCCAGCTAATCCATAAATACCTGTAGTACTTTTTTAAATAATTCAATATGATACTAATTATACTGCACATTTATTGCACAGATCTATTTATTTTCTTTAGTTGCAATCAATTTTGATTTAACTATGGAAAAGATGACTAGTCATCAATGTTTTCTGAATTACTGGTAGACTAGTAAAAGCTAGTAGATGCCCAATCCCTAGCTTCCCACGTTTAATGGTTATATATTACACACCATCAGGTACATAAATATTTGGACACTGACAATGGCATTGTTATTTTAACTGTTTACCACAGTATATAGGAGTTGAAACTGCATAATGGATTTGGGCTCAAAGTGCAGACTTACAGTTTTAATTTAAGGGTATGTGCATCCTGCTCAGCTTTTCCATTTCCAGATGTTTTGTGCCTTCATCATTATTTCACGTACAAGTAAGCAGAAAAAATGAGTCTGATAAAAGTAAGAAGAGAAAATGAGTCTGCTTACAAGTAAGCAGAGAAAATGAGTTGTTTTCAGGTGTTGCATTTGCAAGCTGTTGCTGTTAACACTTAATATGACATCCAAAGAGCTGTCACTGCCAGTGAAACAAGCTATAAGTAAGCTAAAAAATCAAAACAAACCCATCACAGAGACAAGAAAAACATGTGTGGCCAAATCAACTATTTGGTGCATCCTTAAAAAGAAAGACTGCACTTGTAAGCTTAGGAACACCAAAATACCCAGAAGACCACTGAAAAATGGGCAGTGGCAGCTCAGTGTTTAAGATGTTGGACTACTGACTGGAAGCTTGTTAGTTCAAATCCAAGCACTGCTAAGCTGCCACTGATAGGCACTTGAGCAAGGCCCTTATCCCTCAACTGCTCAGTTGTATAAATGAGATAAATGTAAGTCACTCTGAATAAAGGAATCTGCCAAATGTCAAATGTAAATGTAAAACAAGTGTAACTGGAAGTGCGTGTCTCAATCAGCTCCCTGGTTCAGTAGTCAGGGCACTGTTCAGGGAGGCGGCCATTTTAAGGGCTGTCTCAATCACAAAATACTTCCAGTGCACTGGAACGTTCACGCCCTAAAGAATCCCACAATGCACCACAAAAATTGTAGCAGTGATACTCACTATGTTCCCGTACTGGAATTGATGTAATATTTTCGGAAGCCTCTCGGCTCAATATGCCGGACAAACTCTCAGCCTACTTTGTCTATAAATGTACAGTACTGGGCAAATGTTTTTGGCACATGCGAAGAAAAGCTGTAAAGCAAAGATGCCTTCAAAATAATGAGATTAAATGTTTCTACATTAAAAAAAAAATACCATAAAGAGCAGTAAACAGTAGTAAATGAAGTCAATATTTAGTGTGACAAAAAAATTTTTTTTATGAAAATAGTAGCCTACAGGACAATTAGTGCAGTTTTATAAATGTAAGTTTTATTGAGCATCTTGCAGAACCAGCCACAGTTCTTCTGGAGACTTTGATTGTCACACTTGATTCTTATTTTTGCAGCAAAACCCAGCAGCGTTCATTGTGTTTTTTATCTGAAAAGTGGTCTCTTATATAATATGCTGGTTTCTTTACTGGCATACAAACATTTTTCTGTGACATTTAATGTTTGGGGATCTAAAATATTTTTTGTACTGACTTAAAAAATCTATAACAAAGTTTGTACTAAAAATAGGGTGTCTAAAACTTTTGCACTGTACTTTAGGTAGCTTGTTATTACAGCTCTCAAATGATTACTTATGTTAGCGATTTTAATTTTATTTTACATTCTATATGCGGTTTGCTGGAGTCTAATGACTTAAGAGTTCACTAGCTAGTCTACGATCCTGCTTAAAGTACCAAGACAGAAACACATGTGATTAAGCTAACAAATTTATATGACACCCAATGTCAAAGATATTAGCCTGGCTGACATTGATAAATGTCAGTAGTGACATTTTTTAGAGTACATAGTCATGTCGCCAAAAACTGAGTAATCAGTGTCCCAATGTGTAGTGAGCCAGGGTCCTTACCAGTGCCTGAACTCGTGTAAACCATATGCTGATTCATGACCTAGGGAGCTAGGGAACTGATTGAGACGCACCCTTTGTCATAGTCGACAACAAAGAGTTTCACCAGAGTAAATATACAGGGTTTACCACAAGATCTAAACCATTGGGAAGTCTTAAAACAGGAAGACCAGTTTAAGTTTGACCAAAAGGCATCTTTAAAAAAACAACAACAACAACAAAAAAAAAACATACATTGTGAGACAGCATCCTACTTACAGGTAAGACAAATTTCAATGTGTACCAGAATGATGGGAAGAGAAGAGTATGAAAAAGAGAAAGAACTGATCTGAAGCATACACCCTCGTATTATGGCATGGGCATGTATGGCTGCCAATGGAACTGGTTCCCTTGTATTTAATGATGATGTAACTGCTGACAAAAGCAGCAGGATGAATTCTGAAGTTTACAGGGATATATTATGTGTTCAGATTCAGCCAAATGCTTCAAAACTCATTGGACAGCGCTTCACAGGTCAGATGGACAATGACCTTCACTTCAAAAAACAAACAAAAACTTTTTAAAGGCAAAAGTGGAATATTGTGCGATGTTCCAGTCAATCACTTGACCTGAATCCAATTCATGCCTTTCACTTACTGAAAGAAAAGCTGATGGCAAAACACCCCAAGAACAAACAGGAAATAAAGACAGCTGCAGTAAATGTCAGGCACAGCATCACCAAGGAAGAAACCCGTTTTCAGCTCTTTGGATTTAATATAGAGAGTTAACTGTAACATATTCCAAATGCAAATGTTACAACTGAAATGAACTCTAGACCTTTTGTCAGCTTACTTGAAATAAAACACCTGGCCAAAGAACAGCTGAGCAGTCAAATGTCCAATTACTTTTGGTCACATAAAAAGGGGGGTGGGATTACAATATAAAAAATGCTGTAATTCCTTTAAAGTTCACCTGATTCTAATGTACACTGGGGGAAATAAGTATTGGTAATATATTTTCATTAAATATATTTCCAATGAGGATCTTCATGACATTTTCACCAGACTTCAGCATTGACTCAAGAAATCCAGAAATATAAAGAATTCACAAAATTAAAGTCCATAAATAAAGTTATGTGTAATAAAGCGGAATGACACAGGATATAGTATTGACCACAATAACTGAAATGTATTTAATACTTAGTGAAATAGCCTTTGTTTGTAATGACAGCTTCAAGACGCTTCATGTATGAAGAAATTAATCGGCCGCAGTATTCAGCTGTGATTTTGGCTCATTCTTCTAAACATATTGTCTTTAAATCTTGTTCATTTGGATTGAAGTCAGCTGACTGACTGGGCCATTTGAACACCTTAATTATTTTCTCTGAAACCAATTGAGTTTCCTTTCCTTTGGATCGTTGTCCTACTGGAAGGTCCACCCATGTCTCATCATCATCCTGGTGGATGGCAGCAGACGATTCTCAAGAATCTCCCAGTAAAGGGCTCCAGTCATCATTCCTTCAATTATATGAAGTCTGCCAGTACCATGTGATGAAAAACAGCCCCACACCATGATGCTTCCACCTCCAAACTTCACTGTTGGTATAGTGTTTTAAGGGTGATGTGAAGTGCCATTTCTTCTCCAAACTAGGTGTGTAGTATAACAGCCAAAAAGTTAAATGTTGTTCTCATCTGACCAGACTACACTCTTCCAGTATTTCATATGCTTGTCCAAATGAGTTGTGGCAAACTTTAAATAAGCTTTGACATGCATTTTCTTTAGTAATGGAGTCTTGTGGGGTGAGTGTGCATAGAGACCATGGTGGTGGAGTGCAGTGCCTATTGTTATCTCTGACAATGGCACATGTTGCCTCCCAGTGTTTCTGGAGCTCTTTCCGAGTGGTCCTTGGCTCTTGGTCTACTCTTCTTTCTTTTTATTTCCAATATTTCTTTAGTTAATACTGATGTCTGGTGAAAATTTCATTTGATATTTGGGAATATATTTACTGAAAAAAAAAATGTTCAATACTTTTACCCACTGCAAATACCCTAAAAGTAAAGCTGAAAGTCTTTACCTTCAGCAGCTAAAATGACAATAACTTTATATTATTATGCCAGTGAAATCAGCTAAAGCAGTTGTGTTGGAGTTAGGGTGGAATCTTATGCAAAGTTCTCCCTTTTTACTTTTTCAGGATATGGTAGAGCTATAGTTGTGGTTGAGATACTTGCAAAGAGAAATATATTTCAGACAAAATTTCACTTTGTGAAGGGCTTTCCCAGGCCGCCACACACTTATAAATATTTTAAATAAAATATCTTCTTTGATGAAGTGAGCAGCAATTATACCAATAACTAGAGGTACACTAGAGATAACTAGAGGGTGTGAGTGGTGTGCATTACTGGAACTCATAAGCCTGGTGTTGAGAAAAAGCAGGACCTGGAAGAATCCCTGTTTAAACTCTAGGACTGGTTGGTGAGCTGTGAACTGGAAAGGTGTTTGTAACAGGACTGTACATATGACCAGTCTGTTGGTTTGGCTTTTTCATTTAGGCAAGGCACTTAACTCCTAGTGCCTCAGCTGGAGCTGCTTCAGTGCTCCTAGTCATGGTACTTTTAGGGAGCACAGGATTCTCCTTTCACTAAAACGAATAACTGGATTGTGTCCTTGAAAGCTTGCTATATGTTTTTGGTGTCTTATTGTTCCACTAACCCTTCTTATCAACACCAGCAGCTGCTCCCTCAGCACTGCAAACTAAGAACAAGCAGGGAGGTTGCGGTTTTAATTAGATCTCATGATGATAATCAGTTGGTTGACCTACATTAACATACATACATACACACACAAATGCATACATGAATACAGTTGTGTTTGAAAGTTTGTGAACTCTTTAGAATTTTCTATATTTTTGCATAACTATGACCTAAAACATCATATTTTCAGACAAGTACTAAAAGTAGACAAACAGAACACAGTGAAACAAAAATATTGTACTTGGTCATTTATTTATTGAGGAAAATTATCCAATATTACATCTCTGTGAGTGGAAAAGTATGTGAACCTTGGCTTTTAGTATTTCTGTGACCCCCTAAGTCAGTGTTGATCAGTCCTGCACATCAGCTTGGAGGAATTTTAGCTCATTCCTCAGTACAGAATACCTTCAACTCTGGGATGTTGGTGGGATTCCTTACATGAACTGCTTGCTTCAGGTCCTTCCACAACATTTCTATTGAATTAAGGTCAGGACTTTGAGTTGTCCATTCCAAAACTTTATTCTTCAGTACAGTGACTTGTGTGCTTAGGGTCATTGTCTGGCTGCATACCCCTCTTTCTCTTGAGATTCAGTTCATGGACAGATGTCCTGACATTTTCATTTATAATTTGCTGGTATACTTCAAAATTTATTGTTCCATCAATGATGGCAAGTTGTCCTGGACAAGATGCAGCAAAACAAGCCCAAACCATGATACTACCACCACCATGTTTCACAGAGGGGACACGGTTCATATTCTGGAATGCAGTGTTTTCCTTTCTCCAAACATAACGCTTTTCATTTGAACCAAAAAGGTACATTTTGGTCTCATCAATCCACAAAACATTTTCCAATAGACTTCTATTACATGTCCTGCTCTTGGGGTGATCTTTGTTGCTCAACCACTCATGGGGAGGGTAACAATGGTCTTGAATTTCCTCCATTTGTACACAAGCTGTCTGACTGTGGATTGGTGGAGTCCAAACTCTTAAGAGATGTTTTGTAATCTTTTCCAGCCTGATGAGCATTAACAACTCTTTGTTCGTGTCATGATAGACTTCCACAAACATGTGTTGTGAAGATCAAACTTTTATAGATCCACGTTCTTTAAATAAAATCTCACTCATACCTGATTGTCATCCCATTGATTGAAAACACCTGACTCTACTTTCACCTTCAAATTAAACTGCTAATCCTAACGGCCAAACGTACATACTTTTCCCACTCATAGATATGAAATATTGATCATTTTCCTCAATAAATAAATGACCAAGTATACTATTTTTGTCTCATTCATTTAATTGGGTTCTCTTTATCTACTTTTAGGACTACTGGTGTGAAAATCTGATGATGTTTTAGGCAAAATTTAAGCAGATATACAGAAATTCATATTAATTATA
>JAOUWY010000035.1:13377516-13391120 GCA_025728095.1 Prietella phreatophila
ACACACACACACACACACACACACACACACACACACACACACACACACACACACACACACCAATGGTAGCAGAGTTGTCGTGCAAGGCGCTAACTTGCCATCAGGTTCAACTTGGGGTTCAGTGTCTTGCCCAAGGACACTTCGTTAAGTGGAGTCATGTGGGCTGGGAACCGAAACGCCAGCATAGGGTTTAGTGGACAATTACCACCTAAGTCACAACTGATGAGCCACATGAACAACATCTTTCAAACTGCTGCTCATGCTGCATCACAGGACAGCATAACACACTTGGAGGAAAGCGCTATCAGCCCTCTTCCACATACACAAGCTAAAAGAAGCCAATGATTGCCTATAATTGCTATGATTGACAGGGGAGAGAGAGTAATGCCATACCTCCCACCCAGAATACAGCCATTCTCTTGGTCCGACAGGAATGGCTGTGGCATTGCAGGGATCCAAACTCGCAACTGCATTACAACAGGGTGCTTTTTTGTTGCACCATTCGGGAGCCCACATTTTAGCAAAGTTTGTAGAGTATGTGATTGAAGTTCAAATAACGACGACAGGGAGTTTGCACCTCAAAGAAATATGTTTTGTTGCACTGCTCCAAAGTCACACACCATAGTGTAGGATATTCGTATAGGTCTACCAAATAACAATATAATAAGAAAAAGGAACAAATAAAGATGTTTTTTTCCCGACATACATTCCAACATCATGATAGAATAGGATCTGTTGTTGATTCCTGATACTACTGTAAATCGCATAAAACCTAAACTCCATACTTGTTAAGATACATCTGCCCCATAGTCCACAAGGACAAGCACCTCAGACACTTCCCCGTGGTATTTGTCTCGTCTATGTTAGCCATTTTACTTTAGTTAAACTCAGTCAGCAAAACTGCAGTCCAAACTGACAGTGTCTCTCAAAATCAACGGAGGCATAGAAGCCGAGTATCAGGTCAGCCCTGTTAGCTCAGATCTGAAGAAAAAGAAAACATTGGTCTTACCTTCTGACACTTGTTGGACAGCTGCAGCGTGGTCAAGGGAAAAAGAGAAAAGAAGAAGAAGAAAAAAAGAAAAAGATATGACTTAACAACAAAGCACATATTGATTGTTTTTTTCCACTGTCTAGAGGTTTGAAAGTCCGTAACTGAGCAAAAATTAGAAAATGAAGATGGTTTATCATACATCTGTTTATATCGGTTAGTAATTGTATGTACATGTGTAATATCGAAAGCACAGCATCGCTTCTTATACAGTGACTCAGAAACTGATGAAATCCAGACTAGACATTTTATAAAAAGGCAGCCAGGTGTTTATAGGTTTGAGGTGAAACAGACAGACAAATAAGGGATTCTGATCACGTCTTGCAATTACACATCTGGATAACTTTAAATGTTTCTCAGTTTAGCAGTTGACAGATGATTCTTTTGGCAAAAGTGAAAGTTGAGAAGCTTGAAAGTATGTAATCGGGACTGGACAAATCAGTAGCCCAGCAGACAAGCAGGTTCAAAACCCAGAACAATTGTTGTTGATTATTATTACATTTATTTAGCGTTTTCATTTGGAAGGTTGCTATTTTTAAACGCGGTATTGCGATACAGCTCGAAGCTGTAACTAAAACATGCACTACGCTGTTACGCCACGGCGAACTTGCGGCTGCAGTTCCCAGCATGTAGTGCCGCCCATGGACATGGCGGACAAGGATTACACTTCCCAGTCATGCCCGTGCTCGAGTTTGCCGGAGTTCTGATTACGAACTCCTGCACTATATCAAAAGTTCTAAAAGGTGTACATTAACGTCAGCTGCTTGCGAAGTAAACGCTAAGCAGTGTCGTCTCTGTCGTGGGGCTCATAATCGCAGCTCTGCTTTCAAAATCGAAGAACTCGCTTAGATTGATGGGACAATTCCATGTGTCTCTTTTGTGCACACACTTTTGCAAAATGGTAGGAACTGGGTTTGTTGGCTTGCAGTTTGATTTATAAAAAAAAAATAAATAAAAAAAAAAACCTGTGCTAGCAACGTTCAAGTGGTGAACAACTGTGCTTTTCGGTATGACAAGTCACCATGCAGAAATACCTACAAATGAGAAAAATATTGAAAATGTCCAGAAGAAAATGCAGCTGTGAAAACCTCTTTTAAAATAAATAAATAAATAAATAAATAAAACAAAGTCAGAGCTTGTTGTTTTTGCCACACCCATTCTAAGTGCAGGTATTCCGTATGACTTTGGATAAGTGTTTTCTTTAAAAAGCTCATAAGTGCCTCTCTGTCCTGCTGCAGCTCTCATACAGAACACGTCGGCTCTAAAAATTCATGCGCTGCTCATTTATACTGTAAATCAAGCCAAACCCTAAATGTTATTTTCATTATATGGAATTTCAAGGCCGCTTTATAGGAGATGATTAGAATGATAGGAGTCTGGAATAAAGGGTTCTTCGGAGGGCTTACAGGTGTGATTAAAGCTACAAATATTAAGGGCCAAGATGAAGGTTCAGTGCAGAATGCATTAAGGAGACGTATGTTTAATCGTATTGATAAGTACAGCTTGGGTTGCGTTGTCTGTTTCACCACCGTCATAAAAGCACCCGTTACTAAAAGGTGGTTTAGATGTGATCACAGCAAACGATGAAAAGAAGGAAGAGACCAGAGGGACAGCTGCAGGCTTATTAAATGACAGAATGACGCTCTTGGTAAGACAGAAGTATGCAGCTGCTCAGCACAGCAGGCGTGAGAAGCCGGGGTGTGGAGGAATCACAGTATCATGGTACCTTGGTGGTGTGAGTCATATCAGCGTTGCTTGTCAGTGGCTGCTGAGCTATTGTGATAATGAGAGGAAAGTGGCTGTGAGGAGGATTGTGTTCGGCTCTTAAAGTCGATGGCCAGTTAGGACAACATTAAAACACTAATGAGGACACTCCGGAGACCCTCACACACTCTACTCAGTCTGAGCATGGCTGCTCTATGCCCAATTAAAGATCAAGCTATGTGAATGTTATGTCATATGAATACAAATATGAATGTTCCTACTTGACTTGGGATAGTGCTAAGACCCAAAATATAATGCCTGAGACACCTCAGTGCCTGTACAAGCAGAATGTATGAGCTGAAAGTGCTGACCTAGAAGTTAACTGTCCATTCTATGCTGATCAAGCACAACCGATACAGAAGCCTCACACAGAAAAGCTAAATCAGCTAATACCTCGCATGATCTCCTTCTCGGAGTAAACACATGTAAAAAAAAATAATAAACGATGGAGCATATAGCAACCAATGACTAGCAATATTACTGCACTGGGGGTGTTACAGGTTAAAAGTTTTAATGATAACCTAGTGTAATAATATCAAGGTTTCATAGTGTCACATATTCCACTCGAGTTTTTGTTTACATTGTTTCGGTCCTGTTTTTGCTCCTGTCCTGTTATTATTCACACCTAATGTACACACCTGTTCAGAGTTCATCACTTGATTAGTTGGTTCTCTTTCTGCCTTCACACCCTATCACAAATATTTGCTGTGTCTCATTTCGCCTACTTATACTGTACTATGTACTAAAAGCATGTACTCTTTTTGTGAAGAGAAAATACATACTTTTGAGTGTGTAGTAAAAGCGTATGCAAGCACTGGGACATACTTAGACGTCATGTAATGGAAGAGAACCTCGTTGCCTAGTTACACACACACTGTCACCGTAAACAAACTCATCATTGCATTTCAGCTTTTCTGCATTCTTTATTCCTTTATTCTATATTATAATTTATACGATATAATATATATTATAGAGTTGTATTTATTGTTCCCACATTTCATTTGCACCTCTCTAAAATGCCTCCATGAATTTGGCGAAGCAAACCGTCACATAACCGCAATCTCTCTCGCAGGGAGTTGTGGGCAGTATTCTTTTCCACGGATCCACACTTTGAAATTCTACTGGAAATAGTAGGCCATCCAGGTACTTTTGGGATACTCGTTTCAACATACTACCATTTGAAACACAATAATTCTAATGTCCGATACTATATAGGACGGATAGTAGGCGAATTGGGACACAGAAATTGTAATTACAAGACAAGCGCACTTGAATCACAGTGTTTGTAATGGTAAATGGTCTGCATTTATATAGCTCTTTTATCCAGAGTGCTTTACACTGTGTCTCATTCACCCATACCCACACCAATGGTAGCAGAGCTGCCATGCAAGGCATGGGGTCGGGGTTCAGTGTCTTGCCCAAAGGACACTTTGGTATGTGGAGTTATGTGGGCCAGGAATCGAACCACCAACCCTACGATTAGTGGACAACCCGCTCTACCACCCGATCCACAGCCGCCCCGTTGTTACAATTTGGGAGTCAATAACAAAAAGTAATGGTGGCCACGCTACTGTATATAAAGGTGATGCTTACAACAGATTAAGAATTACATCGCAAACTGTCCAGTTTTTCATTTTGTTTCAGTAAAGCTAAAAACATTCTATCGATGATGTTGTCATAATCACCACCTCCAAAATCTTGCTGAATTTATACAGCCAGCATTTATACAATATTCCCATGTTCAGTTTTCTGGCCGTGAAATCTTATCATGCGTTTGTACCGATATGTTCCAAGCCACGTTTTCCTTCCTATTTCCTGTTGTGATCATGGATTATGCAATAAATTGCTGTGTGGTTGTTTGGAATCTTGACGATAATTATTGTATTTGCCCTATTAAGGTTTATAATTTTTTTCTTAATGAAAGTAAGTATTGTGCACATGATACTAAGGTGGTAAGCATGTGATAATTACCTCGCCGTAGAAGCACAGGTAAAATTGTTGTGTTTACAACAGTATAGGATAGGAGTGGGTACAGGATTATGGGATAAAAAAAAAATGTAAAAAAAAGAGGCTTTGTAGGCAGTAAACACGTGTAGTAGTGTGTGTCATAGTCTCTCCTCTCCTTATCCTTTTCCTCCGTTAGCCCTATTTTTATTTTTTTTGCTTGTTGCAACAAATGGCTGTTAATAAATGCATCACGCTTCACCATCATTCCCTCCTGACTCTTAATAAAATAAACAGACCCAGAAATATGGGAATTCTCCCGGAGCGGCAGAAAGTAGATCAGGTAAATGTGCTGTCTGTTCATACGCCGCGCCTAACCGTGAAACTACCAACCCTATAGTGCACAACGTGATGATTTGCTGAGAGATGTTAAAAGTGTTCCAAAGACCTACACCGCCTGGTCGCCCAGGGCGAGACGCTAAATCTCTTAATCACACCATGTTTGTGTGAGCTGCCTGCATGGCTCGAGATGTCAAGCCGTGCTAAACTGTCGGGTGGCCATAAATCACGAGGGCCGCTTTAACCTTTACAAGCACTCTCCATGGCTCGCTCAAATTGGTCATGGCAAGAGAATTGCGGCAAATTAAGTGGAAGCACAAGAAGTGACATGATGACAGCGTCTGGAGCTCCTCAGACACGCCACGGCTAAATATTCGTGCTAGGCTAACACCTCCTGGTTTATTAGCATTATGCCAGGGTGTCACTCAGCTGAGCCGGAGGGTCGCTGCTGTGATGTAGCCATTTGTTCGAAGGTGTGCTTGTGGGATAAAACAGCCGCTTTAACCTTGTCTTTATTTACACCGTGAGACATTTCGGTATTGATTAATAGCTTCAAGTCATAAATATGAAGACCTGCTGAGGTTCGTTGTACACAACGTTTAATATATTACAAAAAGCTTAATTGGAAAACCGAACCCATTTTGTTGCTCGTCTGTGTGCACTCTGGATTTATTTATTTTTTTGTCTTTAGCTAAAAGGCTTTCGAACAATGCAGAATCACAGGAAAAGGGAAAGCAAAGCGCTTGAGTGTGCAGGGCTATAATTTGTGCTGATGTTTTTTTTTTTTGCAGGAACTAAAACCAAACATGTCAGCAGCCAACAAGTCCTGTTTTATTAAACAATGGCAGAAAATACAAGCAATATATCTGGCACAAAGCTCCCTTCTCCTACAGCGATGGAGACTGAGTATTCATTTTGACCTTGGAAGAGTGGGTGCAATAACAGGCTCCGTGTTGACAGATCTAGTGAGCTTACTCCTTCCGCTTTTCATTTCTGTTTGCCGGAGTATTCCCGGCAAAGAGAAAATGAAAAGAGGAAGGAATCTTAAAGGATGCAGAATGGCAGAATGAACGCTGCGTATGAATTTGAACCTTTTTGTACTATTTTATGCACAAGGAATACGGTCAGATAAATCTGATTCTACGCCTGAATGAGCTGTGGAGAGAAGAGATACACAGGATTTAATGAAGGAAATACGGGCTTAGAAAATTTGCGTACAAAAATCTTTGCCATTTGATCAAATTATTATTAACTTCAACACATGCTACGAGTGAAGAAAACCTTAATGCTTGTGATATATTTAAACATAATCTCCCTGACATTACTGGTTAGTAGTGAAGTGGTAAACCCAATGGACCACATGTCTTCCCTGAAGACAGTTGCGTCCCCCGAGCACGCCGGCTAATGTAGCAGCCAGTCAAGCTTCTCCTTGTAGTATTCTAGCTCGAAAAGATGCTGTAGAAGCTTTCACGTGTAAGGGAAAATATGTGTGCTCTTACACAATCATTTACAGAATTGACTGTATAAGAAATAAAACATGACAGGATGTGCAGTTATATGAAAATAATCAAAGATAAGCAGAGCTACTGTTACTGCCGATACTGTTAATTAGGCATTTATTTTCTAATAACTACACATACTGAAGTGTTTTAGCATTTTGACTATAGTGACTACGTTTACACGCACATAAAATTCCATTTAAGGTCTATATTCGGGTTGCCGGACACGATGTTTATAAGCGTACAGGCATCGGAAAATTCCTGTGTACATGGCAGTTGTAAGTATGCTGATCTACACATGTGCTGTTCCTTTTCCCCACTGCTATTTCCCAGGAGATTCATGATACTGCTTTGTGGACTGAGCATGCACATGTGTCAACTTTCAGCAGATTTTTATTATTTTTTTTACATCCAATAAATATCTGATTAAAGCAGGCATACTCCAGGGGTAAGCATCGGAATTTGGGGAATCAGAATACGGTCTTAAACTGAATCGGGCAATCGGACTGCGAATTAGAATATTGCCAAATTCCAATTAATATCGGAAAATATCGATGTGCATGTAAAGTAGTCACTGTTTTACCGTTAATAGTTACATTTAACGAGCTCCCGGTATTGCTTACGTTAATATAATTTATGAAGTCTCATGAAGTTCATCAAACAAAAAAAAATAGTTTTCCCATGTTACCAAGAAGTCCTGAAGACTTCACAAAGCGTTGACACTGGAGAGTCCTTCCATAAATGTTAACATAAATATCCAGAAAGGGTTGTGCAAATAAAAACTTTGTGCAAAGTTTTCTTGAAAGACTCTGCACTGATGCATGAAACGTAAACAACCGAGTATTAAAAACACGATTCTTAGACTTCAATTACAGAAACGGCACAGCTACACAGCTTCAGAAACTAATGTTTACATTCACAATGTGAGCGTCTAAGAGAGCAAAATTGGCTGTGCTCTCTGGGTGGGAGGGATTGTGAGTTATGTCACCCGTCATGCTGCAG
This sequence comes from Prietella phreatophila, assembly GCA_025728095.1. Classification (NCBI taxonomy): domain Eukaryota; kingdom Metazoa; phylum Chordata; class Actinopteri; order Siluriformes; family Ictaluridae; genus Prietella; species Prietella phreatophila. Next base: position 13,385,113 of record JAOUWY010000035.1, read on the forward strand.
AAGCAACATTTGGGAAAAGATGAACTGTTAGCTGGTGTCATGTGTCTCGGAAGAAGCCCGTGTTAGCTTTCACCGTCCTCGTTTGGTAGTTAGTGTATGATAGTGGAGAGCTGGGTGGTGGGTGAGAATTGGCCAAGACAAAATTAGGAAGAAAATCTAAAATTTAAAATACAAAAAGAAGTAATAGAAGAAGAGATGTCATCAGAGAAGGAACAGTCAGAGCAAGAATTCAAACTAACATTTTTATATTTTTTTCATTATCGAATCGCAATCTAAATGAATCATAAAGCAATTAAAGAGTCCCACCTTTAATAAACATATTCATACAGGAAGCTTCAAAAGAGCAATGATTGAACATTTTTGCTTGGTTAACGAACAACACAATATTTTATTCGTATATTATTAGCCTTGCTCCCTGGGATACGCTCTAGGTTTCCCGCGACCCTGAAGAAGGAGTAAGCGGTAGAAGATGGATGGATGGATGGATTATTAGCCTTAGATTATTGCAGCACATATGCTCATGTGAACATATGTATGAGTTGCTACTATAGAAATGATAATGTAGTACAACACGTGCTTTATAGTAGACCTGCGATTTAAATTACAGCTGGCATTACAGTGTTATATGTTATAGAAAATTAATCAACACCTTCTGGCCAGTCAGAATCCAATTCACCAAGAGAAAAAAAAAATGAAACCATCTGTTGAAATTTCTTTTTAATGATAAATTTAGCTGTGTTATTTTTATTTTGTTTTTTTGAAACCAGACATCACTGAGATGAAATGCGTTTAGGGTTGGCGTAAGATAATACCAAATTACATTTTCAACACTTCTAATTATTTTGCTGAAATAGTCTTGTTGTGTAAGCCATTATTTGGAGTACTCTGCTCTGTGCCAAGAGCACTGCCAGTACTGCTGCGTGCAGTAAGCATCTAATCGCTTCCAGTTTGTCTCACACAAGTCCAGAGTCGACAGAATGATACCTAACCTTACAGGCCAGTGTTTTGGCCCTGAGGAACACACAAGCACAGCGGTGGTAGTAACTGAGTGAGGGACTGCTTTTGCTTCTTTTTAGACCACTCACTCACTCACTCACTCACTCACTCACTCTCTCTCTCTCTCTCTCACACACACACACACACACACACACACACACACACACACACACACACACAAACAGGCACGCGCGTTCTTGGCAAGCTTCTCAGCTTGGAGCGTAAACCCAGACTAATTTGTGTTGATAAAAGAGACAGACTCTAAGCCTGCATTATTTACTCCTTAAGAAGGGTTGGCTCTGTTTTCAGCTACCTCACCTTCCCTAAAGCCTGGCTGAATGGCACGCCTGTGACTGAGCTAACACACCGGACGTGCACACCATTCAAAAATGGATCTATATTATGCTGATGAATAAACCTTTCTTTTCTTTTGTCTTTCAAAACACATTTCAGATAACATGATAAAACAGTGCGTGGTACGGGTAGAGTCTCTTCCTCACAGCTCCAGCATCCCCGGTTCTATCCTGAGCTCCAGTTACTGTATGGAACATACACATGGGTCTTCTCTGGGTTCTCTGGTTTCCTTCAGCTATCCAAAAGCATGCATACTGGATAAGTGAAATTGCCTGTAGGTGTAAATGAGTGCTCTGCATGTTGCGGGGATAGGCTCTGGGATCCGCTGCGACCATGATCAGGATGAAGCGGTTATTAAAGATAAATGAATGATTAAATAATAAAACATGCCTCCACCACCAACAAGTCGAGTCCTTCTTAATAATTCATATGCCTGGAATACCCTTAAAATATTATTTAAAGCGGAAAGAGGCTATTAAAAAAAAGCTGTTTCAGACATTTGACCTTGCTTGGACCTTGCTTTTTGGATCTGCTGTTTACGATGCTATATGATAATGCTATATAAATCCTACAACGATTCAACCATGGTTCTAGCATAGATGCTTATGCTAATGAGAATCTCAGATGGATGGATAGACAGACAACCTGATCCACCCAGTGGTGGACAACCATTCCAGTCTTTTCCACTGGTTACAGGATCGTATCAAATTAGTTCTTTTTTCCCCTCAGATATCTGATACGCAATTTTTTACTGGTGTTGCCGTGATACCGATCCTGGGTATCATATCAGAACCATGTCTAGTGATTAGTCATGTCAGGTCTATTGCACATGTTGCCCTAATTGAGGTAAATCAGAATGTGAAACTGAAAACAAAACAATCAATCAATAAAATAGAATCTAACTGTTATTTAATACCTGTTCGGCTTTCTGAAACCCAGCTCTGCACCACATTCCTGTTGACCTTCTAGCACAGCATGGCTCAACTCGACCCACCATCCCTCAAGATACAAGGAAGGCACCCATCAAGACGTGCCCGACTAGTGGAATGAACTTCCCTTGTCTGTCCAAACAGCTGAGTCACTGTTTGTCTTCAAATCTTCACCAAGTGCTGAAATAAGCACTATTATTTTAAACTAAAAAAATAACTTGTACTATTTTTCGTGCTATCTTTAGTGTGATAGTATTCTTAGGCCTTCACCTATCTGTATTAGCATGGTGATATGTTTTTGATACTACACTTCTGTAAAGTGCTCTTGACAAAAGCATATTCCAAATCCTACAAATGTAAATATCTAATACATTAATAAATTAATAAACCCACAATATACACAGTATATGGAAGTCCTGAACCACAAGATGTATAAAAAATAAAATAAAATAAAAAAGTGCTACTATGTTATTCTGACTTAATATCTAATTATTTCAAGTTATTATTTCATTATCTTGCCACACAATAGTGTAAACTGTAGTTTACACAGAATGGTGTTAATAATAATTTTAAAAAACATTGGGTGATGAGTGACCGTTCTGTGGGTGGAAATGCCTTGTTAATGGCCAGATTGGTTACAGCTGCCAAGTAGGATATAATAACTCATATAATCACTCTTTATAACTGTGGTGAGCAAAAAAGCATCTCAGCATGCACAAAACATTGAACCTTACAATGAAATGGGTACAACAGCAGAAGACCACATTGGGTTCCACTCCAGTCAGCCAAGAACAAGAATCTAGGCTATCATGGGCACAGGGTGTGTGTTGCCAAGGCCAAAGAGATGGAGGTGGACTTCAGGAGGAAGAAGACCACAACCAGCCCCATTACCATCATGGGTCATGACGTTACCTACAGATACCTTGGCATCCATGTTGACAACAAGCTGGACTGGAAGGTCAACTCAGAATGGTGTAGAAGAAAGGGATGAGCAGACTTTACTTTCTACTGAAGCTCAAATCCTTTAATGTTTGCAGCAAGATGATACAGATCTTCTACCAGTTTGTGGTAACCAGTGCAGTCTTCTTTGCAGCAGAATGCTGGGGAGGTGGTGTCACAGCTGGATATGCAAAAAAAAAAAAAAACTCAACAAACTGATCCAGAAGGCTGACTTGATCTTGGGCTGCTCTCTGGACGGTTTTGAGGGGGTGGTGGAAAATAGAATACTCAATAAACTCGAGCCATTCAGGACAATAAACAGCATCCCCTCCATTAAACCTCAGAACTCTTATTCATTGGAGACTTACTCAGCTCTGCTGTAGAAAGGAGTGGAATGGGAGGTCATTGGCAGCAACAACAACAATCACAGCTTATCACTGTGCTGGGACATTATTTTGCATGAGCCGGTCTTAGGATAAGCTCATTGGACAATAGTTGAACTTCATCACCATCCACTATTTATATCCATATGCACTGCTGTTAGGGATTTCCCCTCATGCTGAGTGCCGGAACATTCAGTATATATGAACCGCACAAAACACGACAGCGCACGCTTCCAGGTTGACGTTGACTTTATTTACATTTGACACTGAATTTTGTTTTGGTTTCTGTCCTGTCTCCACTCCCGTTGTGTTATTGGTTAATACCTAATGTCTCATCTGTTTTGGGTTATTAGATTGCATATTTAAACTAACCCTTGTGTGTCTTTGTGTGGCAGAGTATAGTTTCTGTGTTTTCTGCCAGACCCATACCAAGCCTGGATCTTTGTTCTGTGTTTCATGGTTTTGATCCTTTTTTGTCTTCATGAGTCTGATTCTCGTCTATGCCTTGTTTATGCCCGTTTGTCAATCATCTGACCACTCGCTTGTTTTTTAATCACGTTTGTGCCTATCGTTTGGATTTGTCTGCCTGCCTTTCTTCAAATAAACCTCTTTACTGCACCTGCGTCCGTCTGATCCTCCGTTACATGACAACTGCCACTTTAATTCTATTCATTTTCCCCTTTCTTTCCTTTTCTCATATTCACTCTATAACACTGAACATCTTTGTTCATTTTATCGCTGTTTACAGTGTTTGCACTGTTGACAATGTTTTCACTGCACTGCCACTTTAATTCCATTCAAGTCTGCTGCTAATATCTACAATGTTTACACCCCACTGCACTACCACATCACACTCCTTCACTGTATTCTTGTCTATACATATTTATTCTAACTGTCTGTGCTGCTGTAACAGGTGACTTTCTCTCTGGGATGAATAAATTGATATGCCTGTCTGTCTGTCTGTCTGTCTATAAGTTGAAGATTAAGAGAATAAAATCAGCTGGTCTGTACATCCGTCCAGTTTAGACTTTAGAGTTTGAGTCTGTGCCCATGAACGCCTCAGAATCATGTTCTTGGCTGACAGGAGTGAGACCTGAAGAGGACTTTTGCTGTTGTAGCCCTTCCACCTCAAGGTCTGATGCTTTTTCTGCTCACCATGGTTCTAAAGAGTGTTTATTTGAGTAATTATAGACCTCCTCTCAAACTGGTCTGCTCATTGTCCACCTGATCTGTTTCAGCCTGCAGACCCTCTATACACAGCATGTTTTTTTTGTTTTTCGCACCATTCTGTGTAAATTGCTAAACAGTGATTATACGAGTTATTATATCCTACCTGGCAGCTGTAACCAATCTGGCTATTTTCCTCTGATCTCTCTTATCAACAAGCCGTCTCCACCCACAGTACTGTCACTCACTCACTCAATGTTTTTGATTTGTTGTTTTTCACACCATTCTGTGAAAAACTATAGAGACTATTGTGTGTGAAAATCCCAGGTGGTCAGCAGTTTCTGAAATACACACACCAGCCCTTTTGACATCAACAACAATGCCACGGTCACAGACATCACACTTTTTCCGCATTCCAATGTTTAGTGTGAACATTAAGTAGAATTAATAAAACATTATAATAAATGAATTAAGAAATTAATGTCAAATTAACAAGATAGTGAGCTAAAATAATTGCATTTTTATCTTGAAGAATTTTATAATGAGATCCTCAACTATTTCAGTTCAGGGCTTAATATAATCTAATCACAGACCAGGCACTAAAATAATGTAAAAGTCGGCAGGACATACAAGGCATATGCACTGAAACAGAAGTACAATAAATGACTGGGCCTTAAACACTGGATTTTATGCAGAATTATAGGCTGTTAACAAAAGAAGAAAGAAAGAAATGGATCTAAAATAGATGTAAAAGAGAATGCATGACTATAAAGTGTGGAAAAGACAAGAACTGCTCTGAAGAGGCGTCGAAGTGAAACAGAACTGAGGAGGTCATAAATATAAATTGGTGTACAAAGTCCATGTAGTCCTTTACAAACTGGTAATAAACCATCAGATCAATTCTGCATTTAACAAGGAGGCCAGTAAAGGCAGGCCAAATATAGGAGAGATATCATCTCCTGGTCTTGAAGTGCTAGAAGTGTTAAGAGCTGAATTTTAAACTAACAGCAGGTTATACAGAAATGACCGACAGAGAACTACAATTACAAGTAATTGTGCTGTAGGGGTGTTATAGTTTGAACATTTCACAGTATGATAAAATAAAAAAAAATATTCCAAAATCTTTGCACATTAAAGCAATATCGCACAATCAAGAGTAAATGAATGTACATTATCTCACAAAAGTGAGTACACCCCTCACATTTTTGTAAATATTTGATTATATCTTTTCATGTGACAA
>JAOUWY010000035.1:13397821-13410363 GCA_025728095.1 Prietella phreatophila
TGATTCATTATATATGTTGTTTGGCTCTTTATGTTCACTTGTGAATCAATAAAAGTGTTAATTACAAAAAAAAAAAATCTACAAAGGTGGCTGTGTCGCATGCCTAGAGATGGCTTGTGAGATTTGTAGTGTTTGTCCGTTTAACACTTGTTTTTTTCCACAAAGCCGACAAATGGCTTCATCCAAATTTACTGGTTCACCTCTCTCATTCAAAAATCCAAAATGTTATTAGATCACAGATGTACCATTTGGTTTTCCAACAAGATCCATCGCCAAATCCTCCTGAATGGATTTCGCTGCGCTCAAACAAACCTGCATCATCATATAAGGTGTTTGATTATGATTATGTAATCTATTAATATAGTCTCATTATATGCTAGGCCATAAACTCAAATGAATATTGCAACTGTTATTATTATTACACATTGTATTGTACACAAAATGTTGTACTTTGCACTCATCATAGTGTCCACTCATGCAGAATGTCATGTTACTCTATTTGTTGTACCCTACATTGTTAATGTAATGAACATTGCTAATGAACAGATGACACAAATTAAACAGACAACATTGTGGACATATTGCCATACCACAGAAAAGCAAGTGTGCAGAAAAGCTGTTGCCGGCAAGCACTGAGCATGACTGAAATATGGACACTTCCAGGGTGGTCACCAACCAGGTACCTGGAAATCTATCATCCTGCAGGTTTCACCTCCAAACAAACTCTAACACACCTGTTTTAGATGATCAATAACTTCTTAAGGCAATGATTAGATGGGCAGGTGGGCACAATTATGGTTGGAGCTAAAGTCTTCAAGAAGGTAGATCTCCAGGAAGAGATAATGCCAGGTGAGTAGAAACAACTATTGTTCTTGATGATCAGCCACTATTGACGACAAGGGATTCTGAGGTAATGACAGCGGTGAAATGTACAGTACTGTGCAAAAGTTTTAGGCACATGCAGAGAAATGCTGTCGAGCAAAGATGCCTTCAAAATAATGATAGTAAATGTTTCTACATTAAAAAATACCATAAAGGGCAGAAAACGGTAGTAAATGAAACAAAGTCAATATTTGGCGTGACAAAAAATAAATAAATAAAAACAGTAATCTACGGGACAATTAGTGCAGGTTTATAAGGAAATGAGCTGTACGTTTTATTGAGCATCTTGCAGAACCAGCCACTTTTCGTCTGGGGATTTTGACTGTCGCACTTCTTATTTTTTTGCAGCAAAACCCAGCAGCCTTCATAATGTTTTTTTTTTTAATCTGAAAAGGTGTCTCTTATGCAATATCCTGCTTTCTTCAATGACAAACAAACGTTTTTCTGGAACATTTATTTTTGTGCTGGAAAACCAATGTTTGGGAATGTAAAATATTTCTTGTACTGACTAGACAATGTAGAAAACATAAAATAAAAATCTAAATACTAAAAAAATTGGGTGCCTAAAACTTTTAACAGTACAGTACTTACAGCTATACAGGAGCGATTTCCCCAAGCATTTTTTTTTTCTCTAAAACAATATTTGATACAAGGGAACTAACGTAACTAGCTGATGCACATCATTTAGCTAACATTATAAAGGATGACCCTATTAGACTAAGTGTGTGAACATGTACCTATGTGCTTTTTTTGATTACGAAGTAGGCTAAACCGGGCTAGAATAAACATAGCTAAAAAGCATGTTTTGTGATGTGTATACTCAGTTAGCGCTATGTAGGTTGCTCAGTTCGCTAGCAGTATTAGTATAAAAAAATGTACTCATACTCAGTCTGGAAAAACAAACATCTCAATACATCTCAAGTTTGGATTATAAATTCCGGTCCATCACTGGCCCGTTAAAATGAACGCGTGATCCCAAAGGCAGCATAAAACTCAAACTCTAAAAGCGTCAGACACTGTAGACTGGATACAACTTGCAAGCACACTTTGAAAGGAATGAATTCAAAATGGTGTATTCAACCATGCATCCAAGTCATGAATCCACTGTAATGATGTTTTAGAAAGTTTCAACTGTAAACCTAGCCACGGGCAGAAGGCAGCTCTTCACTACAAGACTCCCACATGATCTCTGTTCAGCAGTCAAACTGGCACTTCAGCTGAGCAAAGAAGAAAGATAAGGAAAACACTCAACCAAATCATTAACAATAAGAATGGCGGCTTGTGTGTAGTGCGTGGTCGTTTGCCTCGCGTTTTTTTTTATTCCATTTTTTTTTTCAGTTTAGTTTTTTTCTCAGTTTAAAAGGATCTCAAAGACTGCTTAAAGGATTGTGTTAGCTTTCTATAGCCCTTTAACCCAAATCCACTGCCAAAATGTGGGCATACTCTCCACTCTTTTACCTGTTCGGCTGCCTGGTACTGTGAATCCCTGTGGTTGGTGTGCTTCCCAATGCTGAGGGGAGAGATGATCCCGCACCATATTTGTGAATTATTCCAAGAGCTGTGACTTCTCCGGAGCTGGTCAATGGAGGTTCTACAATGAGGTCTCGTGTTCGAGAAGTGTCTCATTTTTCGGGAGCTCTTCCTTTCGAGAGGTGGGCCTTGGGAAATGTAAAGTTGTCTCCTTAAACGACATCCATCTGTAGCGATGGTTCGACAGCCGGTTCAGCGAGGAGAAACTGGTTTGTCTTTCTCTTGCTCTTAATATCGGGCAATATCCATCCTAACCCAGGCCCAGAGATGGCGCAGCTTCAAACTCCTGATGAGTTTAAAACTAGTAATGGTTTTTCATCTTAATGTACGCAGTCTGGTAAATAAAATGGACCTAATAAGGCTATGGGCTGGCTCAACAACCTGACATTATGGTCCTAGCATAAACCATAAATCAACCACGATTTCCATAATACACATCAAGGGATATAATGTTTTTAGATCTGACTGCACAAAAAAGGCGGCGGAATTGCAGTTCATATAAAATCTAAATTTAACTGCACTTGTATTCCGTCTATCAGCAAACCAAACTGTGTTCAATGTTTAGCAATTCGATTACTCTTTTTAAATGGTCCTGATATCATTATGATCGGATGTTATTGTCCACCATCAGCTTCACTTAACTATCACCTCACTTAAACCTAGTTCACACTACACAACTTTCGACTTCAGCAGATCGCTGAACGACTTGCTGTCTTGTGGTTGGGGGGTTGGGGTAAATGACACACTTCACGATCAGACAACGGCTCAGTCACCAGATGACTATGTGGTGTCCAAACTGCGTTTGGTCATGAAAACACACACGAGAAGAGACACGGATATATGACACAAAAACCACATGCAAAACAGGAGTTGGTTATTTGAAGATGGACGTAGGACAGGAACCAGCAGTGCAAGCGGTTTGTGTGATTATTTTGTGCTGAAGAAACAACCGCCAAAAAAAAAAACGTTTTGTAGGTTTCCCTTCCTCGTGGTGACCTCACCCCATGCCATGCTCTTTCATTGGCTGTCATCACCACAATCACCGACAGCGACGACACTTTTCACATCACAGGATGTGAAGTCGCCTGACACCTCCAGATATTTAGCATGCCAAATATCTGTCTGGTGTCCGCGATGCCTCGGCGATGTGTGGCGAGCCTCTTTCATGCATCGTTGAGTGGCTCACACATAATGATCGACTGGCGATTGCTCGCTGATTTGCCCCCCGATCAAAGGGTTTTTGTCAGCGAGCTCGGCGACGTTCAAATCGGGCTTAAAATCATGTAGTGTGAACTAGGCTTTACTGATCTTCTCCACAATTGGACTAACTCAAAGCTGGTTCTACTTGGGGACTTCAACTGGGACTGGTCATCACAATTGTCTGACCCATTCAAAGATATTTGCGATTATCTTTGTCTGGTGAAACTGATAAATTCACCTACCTGTTAACTAAAATAGATCCAGTTAAAAACTCACGTTACTTAACAAATGATGTTAATATAATGATGTTAGTGATCACTGTGTAATGGTTTGTTTGACAAATTGTAAGACTCCAAAGAGTAAACCATGCTTTATTCTGAAGCGACAATTTCAATATTTTTGCAAGTATTTATAACAGTGATTTGTACATTGTTGCACAGATACCCGATATTGATCTAGCACGGGGGTATTTTAAATTTACTTTCTTGACTATATGTGATCAAACGTGCACCTTTTAAAAGATTTAGGGTAAGAGGTAGAGATAATCCTTTGTTTAAAAAGATCAATCTTTTCTTTTATTAAAAAAAGAGAGAGATGCTGCATGGGCTAAAGCAAAGAAAACAATCATGTGGACTGGACACATTACAGAACATTAAGAAATAATTATACAAAATTAATTTAAACAAATTCTAAATGTGACTATTACTTAAAGATGATAAATTAAAATCTGAAAGATCCATCGAAGTTCTGGAAATTGACCAAATCATGTTTTGGTCAAAAAACATCCCCCAGTCTGCTTGATTATTTAAAAGTAAATGAGTGTGTAACCAAGGATAAAATAAATATTGTGAAAGCCTTTACTAATCATTTTATTTCTACCTATTTTTAATTTCAGATTTTAGCAACTTAAGGGAACATAAAATAAAAGAAAATGTGGAAGCCGTTTCATGTTGTCCTACTCAGATGTTCACTTTTACTCCTATTTTAGCCACACATTTATAGCGCCAAATCAAAATTTGGATTGTAAATAATCAGCGAGGTCTGATAAATTAGAGCCTTACTTTTTACAAATTGCTGCAGAACCCATCACTTCTTTTTCATTTGAGACTAACCTCAAATGTCATTTCTCATGCATGGAAATCAGCCATGGTTCTCCCTTTTCTAAAAGGTGGAGACCCCTTTGACTTAAATAACTATCTTCCCATTTCAAGAATGTTTCTGATGGCAACATTCTCGAGTCTTTTGTAAATGATCAAATGAAACAGTTTTTAACTGAAAATAGCATTCTAAATGAAGTTTAATCAGGGTTTAGATCAGGTCACAGTGCTATAGCAGCAGCCATGCTAGTTGCAAATTACATTATAAAAGGTTTAGAGAGGCGTCAACATTGCACAGCTTTATTTGTTGACCTGTCTAAAGCATTAGATCACAAAATTTTGTTGCAGAGACTTAGTTGTATTTCAGTGGACGATTCCATTTCAACAGAATTAACAGTTAATCACAGTGTTCCACAGGGATCCATTTTAGCTACAATTTTATTTTCAATTTTCATAAATGACATAGGTCCAGGGATAAATTCAGCGAGAGTACACTTCTACGCTGATGACACAATTATTTACACAGTGGCACCCTCTTTGAATCTTCTGCAAGATTACTTCTTTTCATTGCAATTTTCATTTCAATGAAAATTGGTTTTAAACCCTAAAAAAAAAACCCAAATATATGCTCTTCAGTCATCTCACTAAAGTAGGTATTCCACATATTTGAAGTTTAGAAGGGGTTTGTATAGAAAGAGTGAATTGTTATAAATATGTAGGCATATGGCTTGATGAAAAATTTGGTTTTAACGCACATATTGAAAATCTTTTTAAAAAGCTTAGACCAAAATTAGGATTCCTTTATCATTTAAAGAAACATTTTTCTTTTGAAGCCAGAAAGAGAACTGTGCAAAGCTCTCTCCATGATATGATTTATATGCATGCGACTTGATCCTCTCTAAAAAAGTTGGATTGTGTATGCCATGCTGCATTATGCTTTATAACAGGTGCCTCCTTATGCACTCATCACCTTGTACCTTGTATGAATCTGTTGGCTGGTCCTCCTTGTATCACACAACACACATGCTGTTGTTTACTGCTAAGGCATTGTTAACTAAATTACTTACTTATATCTGCAATCTTTTATCTCATCACACCTGTAACTACAGCACTAGATCTACTACTAGAATTCTTTTAAACGTTCCTAGGGTACATTCAGTGCATGGTAAAGCTGCCTCCTTTTTTATGCTCCCTGGTTATGGAATGAGCTGCAGACTATTATAATACAGAAAACACTCCTGTCCTTAATTTTTTTTGAAAAATCTTTTAGAGACCAACCTGAAGGAAACATGTACTTGTTTTAATAAATCTTTGAGCTACGGTCATACAAGTGTTGGATAGAATTTTACTGATGCATCATTTGTTTAATGTGTTGCATTTTATGTACTTGTTAAATTGTTTTGTTTTAGGTGAAACTATTTGTGCCACCAATTTGGCCTTGACTCCCTGGAAGAAGAGATTTTATATCTCAATGGGACTATCCTGGTAAAATAAAGGATTCAAGAAACTCCTAAATCTGTAGAGGACCAAACAGTTAGCCTTCATTGTACAATGGAAATGAATATTCATGTGTATTCCTGCTTCTAGCCAGACTTACCTTCAGTGCAGTACTTTCCCTTGTAGCCGGTGTTGGTGCAGTCACACAGGATATCACTCTGGTAGACGGAGCAGTGTCCTCCATTGCTACAGGGGTTCTGTTTCGTGCAAAGGTACTCCAGATCAATCTTCACTCCCTGGCTGTCCAGGATGACAGGAGAAGTTTCTCCTAGCTTTAGGTTGGCGATCAGGCCCCGGAATGGAGGCTCATACTTGACGGTGCTGGAGGTAAGAGCGGAAAGGCGTACATCGGGAGGAATTCCACCCACAAAAAGGTCACTTGCCACGACCATCTCTTTACGCTTGGATTTGACCTCAGCCACCTTGGCCTCACTGTCCACCATCAGCGTGGTGTGGCGGTAGTTGCGCAACAGCTGCACCCGGTGCCAGCGTTGGTTGCTGACACATGTCTCCATGTGGAGTGTAGCGGGCTCGCCGCAGTGCAGGGCAAAACGCAGCAGCAGGCGACCGTCACTGATCAGCAGTTCCAGGAAGTCGCAGTTGCCACCGTCATCCAGGTAAAGAAGCACGGACTCGCTCACGTTGGTCTTCATTGCAAAGCTCAGTTCACCCGTAGCGGCAGCCTCCCAACGTCCATAACGAGCCCACTGGCCTGGCAGGCCGTCAAACTCCAGTGCCAGCGACGAAGCCGCCAGCAACAACAGCAGCGCCGAGATCCACAGTCGCCGCCCACTATACCTCCACTTTCTTGCCATCATCATTCAAGCACGCTCCTAATCCTGCTTTTCTAATGTTCCGTTTCTCCACAGCAGAGGATAAATTTATTCCCAGCGTGGCGTGTTAATGTATTTGGCCTGTTCGAAAATAGCACTGTGCAAATAGATGGCCTCTGATTCTAAAACTCCCTAATATCTAACAGTTTCTTTTGACTCGATTCTCCATCCTGATTTTTCTCTGAGTATTTCCATGGAAGGATACATTTATGAAAAGTCCTCCAAAATCCAATACTGACTCAAAATGCTAATTGATTCCACATGATAAATTTGCAACACCACACGTTTAGGTAAACAAAGAATGAATTTTTGGGTTTCATTCGTTGTTGGTTTGTTTGCAGTTGGTAATGTAGTTGGAACACATGATTTCCACTCACTCTTCCAGTGTTCCACTGATCAAAGACACACCACAGCGGGGATAGATGCCATGCCCACAATCCGCTGTTGCCCAGGCCTGTAAAAAAAATAATAAATAAATAAATAAATAAATAAAATAAAAAAGCAAATAACATGTTAAATCTTCATCAGTACCAATGGATAAACACTAAAAAGCCAGCAAAGCATACATAAAAACCCACAGTTATAATAGATCAAAAAATATTATTTGTATTCCTGCCACGAGCCCTTTCATTAACTATATTATATGTTTGATCAAACGGATAGCAAAATAGCTACCCCAGTCCATACTATTAGAAGAACAGAAAAGAAAATATCAGTGATTAATACCATGTTTCACACAGCAGTGTAACTGCTCACAGGAGGGATGCATTCTGTGCTTATTTATACATTTCCATATTAATAACAAAAATGCTCTGGTACCAACATCTGATACCAGGTGATATTATGTGACATAACCCTATTGTACGTTGTCATACCTATGAACAGATGACACAAAATGACAGCAAGCCGGGTGCACCTCACAATTAACAATGGCAAACAAAGCAAAGCAGACTGCACACTGTGCTGCGTAGGAGGAACTATGACATCTTCCTACAATACAAGTAACCTGATAAAGAATCATATGGAGTTTAAACAGTTTCTACCGGCTCATTATCAGAAAGTATGCAAAGTTACTGCAAAGGAAAAAAAATGAGCACAAGGTTCCATGAACTGTGTATTCATGAGCAGCTGTGAAGCGAGTAGGGCTGGGTATGCAACCAATTTGGCGATTCGATTCAATTCTTATTTACATGATTCTATTTCGATTCAACATCGATTAATTATCAATATTTATATTGATTTATATTTATATTATAGAGAAACCGTTAACCAGGAGAGCACTTCAGTTCAGCAAAACTACAAGTGGTAATTGCAGTCTCAAGGCCATAGCAGGAACAGTAGTCCCAGCAACCACAGTAAGAATATCCATGAGGAATTGAGGTCCAAAACTATTTCATGGTACTTCAAGCGTTACCATCCTGAGCAATCTCCAGGCTGTAGAGCTCCACCCAGAGGTAAGGCATCCGAACCGATCAGGTAGGTCTGTAGTCAGGATCACTGGCATCTCCATAAAATAATGTAGATTCCTTCTGTCGAGCCACACATCACAGTGTGAATCATGAGTTTCACAAATTTCCATCAAATTACAGATGAATATTCATCATTCACTCCATGCTGAGTGCTTTAAACATGTACAACAACATTTATTTTTTTATTTTATTTTATTTTTTACAGCACTGGAAGCATTAAGTGAGAAGTAAAGCATAGCTTGCTTACAGAGCCAGATCATGGTACTGTGCTTTGGGCTAGGAAGAATCCCAGATGTTCAGAAAGTGACAAGCCTACAGTCCAAGCTCCGTTCTCATCAGCTTCAAGAATTAGAGTCTGTACAATAAACTCAGCTTCACACACCCTGAGAAATTAACTCCATCACACTAAATGGGAGTCTTATTTCTCATTTGCTTCAAATTAATTACTGCGATTGTGCACAATACTTCTCTAAAGACCTTGAAAGTGATAACAGCAGCTTTCTGTCTGTCGACTGTGGTGTCGTCTCCTCAGGGGACAACTTTCGAACAAATGCTGTTTAAAAAAAAATCGCTCTATTGGTCTTGGCCGTTCTCAGTCTAGAAAAGCAGGGAACAGATGTGATGTATCTACGAAAAGTAGTCCCTGTGGAAGGATCCAGGTTTTGTGCAGGAGTCACAGGATTAAGTAACTATTAATGTCTTTCAGCTGAGTGTCCATCAGGTGTTCTGCACAAAAGAAAGGGGGTGGGAGGGGAAATGAGACACTTCCAGAATAATTGGAATGAAAAGTAGTTCAATTTAGATCAGATTGCCTCCTATGACAGCCAGTCCTTTGCCAATTCAAATATATCATCCATGAAATTTCTTTTTTAACACAGGATATGAGCAGCGTGTTAAGTTTTCTCGGGGACTATGAACACTTGGCACAAAGCATGCAAAAAAAGGCATGTTGTATTCTGTTAGATTTCCACTCATCTCAGAAATCTCGGCTTTATGTCTCCAGATCTCAGTCATGCTTTCTTTAGCCTATTTTACCATTCTACATTTATTTACTTTACTTCTATTTACTTTTAGCTCTGTGTTGCTATGAGCTAGAAAGTGTGGTTTTCCTCGGAGCGTTTCAGATCGATCTGGGGAGCCCAAGTGAACACACACTGACACCTGCATGCTCACATAGATGTCCGGTTTATTCATTCAAAACAGAAGTATTTATACATATTGATAAGAAGCCGTGCGTGGACGGTTTCTACTCGTGTTTTAACCAAAAGACACAGCACATAGTCATAATACAAAACAAGTCCTGTATACATAATAATATAATCAAGAGTAGCAGTTGATCAGCTTATTCAAAGAGGTAATTAAATGAATACACTCATCATAGGTATTTGATAGCAGTTCATAATGAGTTTACATGATAAGAGAATTTCCTTTCATATTCCCATGCAAAGGATCATGTAAGGCATAAGTTATGCTTAGAGTTTCCTATACTGCATATAACACCAGCCAAAGTCGGCACGCTTTCACTTGGCATATTTCTCATTTGGAACTGAAGCGATATGGCCTTGTTAAACATAATGTACATTTTAATTACGACAATGTTAGGATTCCAAATAGAGACAAATCCCATCCTCGTGCCTTCTCTCGTTCACTCTCTCCTTCTGCTCAGTCTTTTTCATTAAGGTCATTATCTGCCCTTGAGCATGATGCATCACTTCATCATGGAGCATAATGATGAGCAAAGCCAGAGAGCCAGACCTAACAAACCGTTCTGCATGTTTCCATGTAGTCATACTGGCACAAGTCATCTGTATTTCACCGTTGCCAGGGCTATAATAATATATAACCACATATTCAACAGACAGCATCTTTCAATATAATTAATATCTAATGCATCTGTAGAATATGTGATTGCCATAGTCAAGAATTTCAATGTGTTCATACTGAGAAAACAAACTGAAAACCTCGTAAAATCCTCGAAAAATTACTAAAAATGGATACCTGAGGGCTGGTGGACTTGGGGCTGGGTGATATGATGATATAATATTATGATATGATATATTGATATTAGGGATATCTGAATATCTTTTTAATATTCTTCTTTTTTTACATTTCTTTAAATAATTGCTTACTAGTATCTAATAGTTACTTTTTATGTGGAATTAACAGAAATGTTTTCTTCCTTTGTCCTCCATTCCTTTAAAAATGTCTATTTATGGGTTTGTTTGTTTTTTCCATAAATAAAAAGATTCTTTTTAAAATACAAACATAACTTTTTTTTATATATACAAAGATAAATTCAGGAAAGCGAAAATGAGAAATTGCAATTAAACTGAAAATATTTCACATTTATCATTTAAATCCACATTTGACACCCCACAAACCCCTGTCCAAAATCAGACCCACCCCAAATTTCCCCATGGGGCTCAATAATGTCAATCCATCTGGCAGTTTGCTATATTGTATACTGTGGTACATACGGTGTATCAGAGAGATGTCTTTGAGAATCATGAGATGACATTTTGTGATATTGTCCAGCCCTAGTTGAATTCCATCAATAAACATTTAAGATGTTGAATAGATTAAAGGTTTCACCCTTTCTTCAGTGCATAATCTCACCTTATTTTTGCAGACCCTAAGAACTGCTGCCATAATCATAAACACTCTGATACTCATACTGAATGTGCTTTACTGTTTTGACTTTATCCAGCATGATTTATCCAGCATGATTTATCCAGTAATCTCACTATCCAAAAGAAGATGGGTCATTTGAGTCCCATATGAAAAAAAGGCTCTTCCTCGTGCTGTTCTCCCTTTCTACGGTCACCTCTGGCTTGCTCATTAAGGATCTTAATAGAATTCTACACCCAGATTTCTGTTAAGTTGGCTTTCGACAGTTCTATGCAAACAAAATTGAAAAAAAGGCATATATGCCGTTACAGATTGAGTTTCTCAGTATGCTGAAATTATCATCCATGGTAATCACACACGCTACAGATAAATGCAGCAGATCTGAAAAAAACCCAAAAAACCCTGCAATCACTTGAATGTGCTGATCACACCTCTCGTCCAAAATCAATATTGCTGTACATCAGGGATATAATAACAATGCTGCATAGAAGCAAAGCACAGGGATGCACTGAGATAAAAATGTTTCCACAGCAGGTAAGTAAAATTAGGACCTCTGCAAACACACACCTCCTGAAGAGGTACAAGAGGTTCCTTTTATCCAGTTTATCCTTAAAGATCACACAGAGATTAGTTGATTTATTTTCAAGTAACAATCGCAGGGCTGCTTGACATTCCTTCCTCTCTCTGTTCATTTTAATTAGATGAATCAAATCTGCATGATTAAAAAACAAAGGGTTCCTCAGCCACCCACATGCCACAAATGAAATGTCTCCTCACTAAGTGTTCCCCGAGCAGGCTGGTGTGAGTGAGAACGGCAGATGTACGCGGCACTGTGCTATACTGTGAGGGAAACTGACATGAGGTAGAGTATCTGTGCTTTGGCAGAAAAGGCAAGTGTCCATTCAGCACCATGACCAAAGACAGAAATGTAGCCAGCTTCACCACTGATATCCTCCAGTCACCCAGTTTTGGATGCGAGATCAGTAGTGCAGCTTGAGATGAAGCTGAAATCCAATTTAACCATAAAGAGGTCAGTGAGAGCAAGCTTAAAGTAGACAGTCCCAGATGATTCGGCTAACCCGACCTCTGTGTCATGATGGACGAGTTCAAAGACAAAGAGTTCAGACTGGAGTGCAAGCAGTTCAGACTGGTTATGGCTGTGTGACCCAGACTAGACCATTTCTTCTTTTTTTTTAGCCCACCTGCCCATTTTCACAAGAAGCTCTCACAATACATAGACTGTCGTAGCAACTCTAAGTGCTAAAGTTAGAAAGCCACTGAATAAATCTGTATTTGTGAAGCCACGGCGGCTGGAGGCCGCTGGGTGTTGCCAGTGAGATGGTTTGGTCAGGTGCACGAACTAATTACAGGTGCTATATAAGCGCCTGTGTTTCACGAGCGCGTCG
>JAOUWY010000035.1:13497130-13507432 GCA_025728095.1 Prietella phreatophila
TGCCCTGCGATGGACTGGCATCCTGTCCAGGGTGTACCCCGCCTTGTGCCCGATGCTCCCTGGGATAGGCTCCAGGTCCAGAATGAGACAGTGTCTGAGCATATTTAATGCAAACTATGCTATGCTAAGGTATGTGTTGTTATATGGTGTAAATCACGTTTCTTAATTCCCTTATTTACTGCTAGCCACATCAAGGCAAACTGTCAAATAAATTAACACTCAGTGACAGTTAGATGTCTTACAGATAAGCCGCACTGTTACTACAGAACTGTCAGTTTGTGGTGATAAACCCAAGCTCGAGGTTTTAAAAAATACACATTTAAATCACACTAGTGATAAAAACAAACAAAACAAAAAAAAACCCCAAAACATCCACTAAATGTGATTATGCTAATTTAGTGTGATAATTTTGTGTCATTTTTTATAATTTAATTTAAAGTAATTAACGTTTTAAAAGTATATTTCACAGTATTTATGAAATGTAGATAAACAGCAATGCTATTTTTTATATGTGCTGTATGTGTATGATGAAAGTATACTTGCTGGCAAATGAGTTAATATATTTTAAAGATATTTTAATGAAATACATTCAATAAAATTTAATATTACCCAAATATCTGCATATTTCAATGCAATTGTTACAAATTACTTTTGTGTTTTGCCAGCACAGGAAGTGGATTTGGATACTTCCCCTTAGCAAAATGAACACGGTGGGGTTGGTCTCATCCATTATTCAGAGGGGAGGTGACAGCAAGCGGCCTGACCCGTTTTGAAGTCCCTATCTCCTGTCATTCCCTATCAGCGCTGCAGCATGTGCATCTCTCCTAACCTCACGCTATTCTGAGAGCACCAAGGATCCACGGTTGACCTGGGGTCGTACACACAAAGCCTGCTTTCAGCTGCCTCCATTTCTACAGTGCTCACATGCAAACAGTCTGAGATCACTCTCAGCCCAGGGCCTAGTTTCCTTCCAGGATTGGCCAAGGTCATTGACATGCTTTTCTCTTGCTCTTATTAAACCCAATCTACAGCAAACATTCAAAAATGGGATTGCAAAGCATCAGCACTGCTGATGTACTGTGTCAACCGGTGAATCAATATGCCAAAGCAATCAGTAGGCCAAAAGCTGAGAGAAAACATACAGATTATAATGAATAAGTATTAAGTAATTGTGAATAGGAAGGCATACAATCCAAGGTTACCCATGCTGGCAAAATAGGCCGTCACTTGGCTCAATACCCACGGCTCCCTATTAAAGCCAAAGGTCACGCTCCACGCCTTTCCACTCAATTTCCTCATGCGGGATTAGGTAATGAGTCCACAGATGGGAGACAGCCCCGCTGGGGGACGGTCTTAAAAACTGACACCACCACTAAATTAACCACCTGTTATTAACGCAGGGTGTCGATATTTGCGTGGAATACCAGATCACACCTGGCATCATTTCAGGAAAGATAAACGAGTCACGGGAGGTGGAACAACTTGGGTGTTGGTTATATTTGATTTGGAAATCAGGCTGTTTAATTGGTTTATGAAAGAATCCCGCATCATCGTTATGTTAATCCCACCAAACAAAATTTGACTACCGTAAATTAGGAACAGATATTCCAGCCAGTTTTTAATTATTGATGCACCTGATATTTATTCATCTAAATATTTCAGTATTTATCTACTTAATTAGATTAGAATCTTCTTTCCCTTAATTCACACACAATATGGATGATTTTAATGCTACTAATAAAATACATTCATTTGTTTCTTAAAAACTAGAGCAGGATCTAAGGTATATATCTTAGGTAGCACAAAGTCATGGCATGTCTTTAGTGCATCATCATTGGGAGCTCAGTGCTTTCAGTCAGGCCACATTAAACTCAGCATGTTGGAGCAGCACGACACACACACACACACACACACACACACACACACACACACACACACACACACACACACACACACACATTGTAAGTATGTGACCAATATACTTATGGGCAGCCATTTTGTAGAGCATTGACTTAACCCCTAAATTTTCATTTTATTATTCAGTTAATAATTTTCAATTAATTATCAATTCTGATTGGTGTTGATTCATTTTCTATAACAACAGCTGTGACAGTAGTGCCGAGTGTAATTCAAATGACATGATTATATTTATGCGCTTGTTCTAATTTGATAATTTCTATATTATTGGTTAATTCCCGTAGATGTGTATGGTGGACAGTCTTCAAAATCTGTGTTTAATTATAAACATGTTATTTAACAAAGAAAAATGCCATTTATGTCTGTCATTTTTCCACCATAAATGCCACAAATGCCTGGAATTGAAAACTGCATACAACAACAAAAAAAGGAATATGTGGTTGGTCAGATTTAAAAGAATATATTATGTATATAGATATTTTGTTTCTCATCAAAACATGATTTCATTGCTTATTCTCGATTTAATTTAATTAAGTATCTAATCTACTAGCTTGAATTATGTAGAGTGAGTGTGATCAATTCACATAGCATTAACGTGATTCAGTTACATTTTGAAAACCTCACAACCCCAGGAACTTGGGTTTGATCCTGAGTTTGGCTGAGTACACAAAATTAGATTGTATTTCAGGGCTTTGAATATACATGACCAAATCATGTTAGTTGTATGAAAACAAATTGTGTTAATACTCGATAACTCAATTCATTCATGTGGAACCAATGTATACATCTGAATGATGCTAAGTCAATGAGCGTTTTCAATGTTTGCAATTTATGCTAAAACTGCACATTTAAAAAAAACTCTTTTTTTTATGTTTTTTGTCTCTTTGTAACATGACAAACTGTTTATTTTGTCTCATTACATATTTTCAAGGGAGAGAGAGAGAGAGAGAGAGAGAGAGAGCTAGTAAGGGACTTACTGTTTATAGCTGCTATAATGTAAGATGTTCCACAATATTTAACTATAAATGGTTAAAAGTGAGAAATGTCATTCAAACTGCTCTGGTGTAAAATGACTAAAACACTTTGGGACGTGCAGTTATTGTAAAATAATAAATAATCAATTCAGGGTGGTAATAGTATCTCCACATTATGTCAGGCCTCATAACAATACCCTGTGATTGATTTTCTCCCCATAACACTGCATCATGTTGTGTTTTGTTCCTTCCTGAAAGCATATTATCTAGGAAAAGAATGTAAATGTGAGGAATGCACTATGTCATGGGGTTCTGGGAGTTTGAGCAGTTGTATACATGTACAGGCACCATTTGAGCCATTTCTTGAAAAGAAATATAGTTTGCCAGATGCAGTATAATGGCATTCTGAGATTTTTGTTTTTTTTCAAGTATACTGTATACCCTGCTCTAGGGTGGCATATGGAGATGCTTATGCTCTACAGATTGTACCACCTTTACTTCAGCATCGGTTCACACAGGCATCACAATGAATATATATATATATTTTTTTAAAGTACTGCAGCTGTATGTGTTTTTGCAGCGTGTTTTTGTTTTCATGAGGCTGTTATTCACAATTTTCATGAGCTCTTTGCATTTTGAGATGTGGGGAATTTCTGGTTAGGAAATGCAATTATTTTTTCATTGTTTTCAGCATAGCCAGGAGCCAGGACAGTTACCTGGCATGTTTTAATTGTTGTTTTGTTTTCCATAAAATGTCTCTGAGGTGTTCTGGGATGGCAAGTGTTCTTCATGGCAGCCAATACTGACAAGTGAAACTAAACGCATGGCTGAAGCAATAATGTCATGATCAGAAAGCTCTGTTAGTGTTTTGTAGTAAAATAACACAAACATAACATAATGGCATGTTCATACATTTTGTTTAGAGTACAATTTGATAATTAGTCCTCTGTAGCCTGTGAAGTGAATTGTTTCTTAAAACTCAAGTCCCATCCAAAACAATTGGAATGACAACACCAGTACTTTGGGCTTGAGATCAAAGATGAATATGGGAGGACATCAGAATTTCAGCTTTCATTTTTCTCATATTTACATATAGATGTGTTAAATAACTTATAACATGGCACCCACCCATTTTTCAAGTGATCAAAAATATTGGAACAGGGTGGAATATTGAAAAGTGTGACTGAGAGTTGACATGTTTCTTGCTGCCCAGGTGTGCCCTGTTAGATTGATTGTTTAAACACTTAATAGCTCTGAATGTCTACTCTTGGTTTGAGCCCTGGGTTTCACTTGTGAGACTGCATTTGTTGTTAAAAAAGGATAAACCAACATAAAGACCAGTGAGCTGTCTATGGGAGAAAAGCAAGGCATTTTTATCTTTAGTAAACATTTTATCCTAGTCAGGGTCACCAGAGTTGTCAGTCCATTGCACACAAGCACACCCATTCACACACTCATTCATACTATTCACACAGCTATTCATCGGGGAAATTTAGCATAACCGATCCACCTAAAAGCATGTTTTGGGTACAAGGAAAATGGAGAACCTGGAGGAAACTCAAGCAAACACAGGGAGATCATGTGAAATTTTGTATAGACAGTAACCAAATCCCAAAAATGAACCAGCGACCATGTATCTATGATGCACCAACCTTACCACCATCTAAGAAATTTCATAAGCCATGCAATAAAGTGGTTATCTTTGGTGATCCCTGGCAGGTCAAAGTTTACTTTGTTGCAAAAATCTGTAGGTGACAGTAGGTGATACTGCACCAGAGGGGTCATCCACATACCGTGAAGCTCTGGGAACTCAAGCCGTCTACCACCCTGAGGCGAGGCTGAAAAAAAATAGCACAGCCAAGAGCAAGGCCCTGGACACAGGGCTCACGAGTGCACTCAAGGTTGCGCAGATTTGTTCCGTGAGGCACCCTGAGGCCACATAAAATAAAAATGACACAGTCCAGCCAGCAGGGCTTTCCTACAATGTACGTTTGAAAGAGTATGGACTCAAGTTATATATGTGCCTCAGATACTAATGCTTCCTCACAAACATACTACTTCAGTCACTACTGCAGGACACTGGATTTCTAGAAAATGGGGCTGTGCAAATAAGAAAAATGGAATGGGGACATATGAGAATGGTCTATATATGACCTAATTGGCTAGCTATATTTATAAGTACTAGCCAGCTAGCTTACCGTATGTTACACTATTCCTATTTGAAATTGCCTAATGTTCAACTGATTTTTTTATTCATTTATGAACTCACAAATAGTGGGAAGTGTGTAGTTTAGATGCAGTCAGTTTTATGTTCTCTTTCTCTCTCTTTCTCTCTCTCATACACAAACCTCCTACTACAGCAGACACACCAAATCACCCTAAAATGCACCACTGTAAAAGTTAACCCACATTACAGAATTTTCAGGCTGCACTGGCTGTCTTCATTATTTTCCTTTGTCAAAGCTCGCATACTGCTGTCTCTCCTCTTCCTCCACCTCTCTCTCTCTCTTCTCTCCCATTTTTTTTCTCTCCCCTGCCCATCCTCTCCTCATTTTCCTCCCCTATGAGGTGCACAACAAAAGCCTCTTTTTTTCTCCTAAGACAGGAATATACCAGAGGAAGGAAATGGCACTGCAGAGCTGCACAGAGGGATTTTCTATTCAAATAAAAGTGACAGTAACGATGACATGGTCTCAAAAGGTCCATGTCAGAGCCTGAGTCAAAAAATAAAAAAATAAACCGGAAAAAGAGAGACAGTACAGTAGGCTATGAAGTCATGACTCTTCCAGAAACTTTCAATATTTGTGGTTTAATTACACTCAGTGCTAGCCTCACGGCATTTCAGAGAAGAAGAGGCCATTTTGTGCCTCTTAGGGCAAGCTATAATCACTGCTATTAATTAACAGTCCTTTTGCGATTAAGGAGAGGTAGATTACTCAGGCAGTAGCTTGCAGGTCACCTACAAAGCTAGCAGACACATAAAGCCACTTCTGCGCCACTGTCAAAGTGATGAGCTCCTTCTTTGTCAAGAATAGTCCAATATTGCATTGGAATGCCTAGAGAGGTGATAGTGAATGACAGTAAATTCCACCACAAGGCTTGGTTTCATGCCTTCTTCCTCACCTCTCCTTGATCTCCAGGACTGTCAATCAGCGAGGGTCAGCGGCAGGCGCGGCAGCCGTCACAACTTATGCTAATGCCGTTCCAGATCTTATGTGTGACATTTAGCCATGTTACTTACAGCTGCTCAGCTCCTGCAGCTAACCACTAACTGCCAGAGTAGGATATTAGTGTGTGTGTCATGCATAAAGATAATGAGGTGTAGTGGAACGTTTTCTGTTTAATTGCATGTGTGCCAGACCGAGAATTTTTTTTTGAAAAAGAAAGACCAAATGGTAGGGTTTGTCTTTCAAAAACAGGTAGTAATAAAATAATATATAAAAACATATTTGCATAATTTTCACTTTAACTCAAATGTACTCCACCATATTTTTTCTGTAGTTTTGCACTGACGCTAGCTGGGTAATTCCACATTACATCTACAAATATTAAATATTTTTGAATATACCTAGGTTTTACATGAAAAAAAACACAGGTAAAGTATCCTTCACAACAGCCTGTGTGTGTGTGTTACAGTAGTGCTTGAACATCCTTTTCCATGCTTGAGTCATCCATTAGGTAACATTAAATGTAGACTCAAACATTCAAACAACCTAAACATATTCATCCATGGTGAAAAGGAAATTGAAATTCCTGATAATCACAGGAAGAAGAAAAGTAAATAGGGGGCGGGGAAAACATGCTCGTAGGTAGAATAACCAAGCTAAAATTGCACCTAGGTCTGAACTAGTGTGTGAATGTATGTGTCCATGGTGCTCTGTGATGGACTGGTGTCCCATCCAGGGTGTGATCCTGTCTCATACCCAGTGTTCCTGGGTTCGGCTCCGGATTCCCCATGACTCTGATCAGGGCAAAGTATTTACTAAAAATGAATGAATGAATGAATAATTTTGAGCCATGGTTTGGAAATGTTATGCCAAACCTTTCCTCTAAATCTAGTTCCCAGCTGCAGTTCTACCACTGAGCTGTCTCTCCTGAGCTTACCTGCGTCAGTGCCCAAAAGGCCTCTCTTTTTAATGATCCACTCTTAATCCTCTCTTATACACTTCGTTCCTTTCATTAGGCCAGAGCAGCTTAGAACAAATAGCTGCCAGTCCACTGCTCTTGGGAAAGCTTTTTCCACATCTTCTCCTCCGAGACCTCCATGCTGGTCCACCTGCACACCATTCCTACCTGACATAACCTTCTCAGTTGAACCCTTTACAAGCATCGGCTACATTTAATTACTCTCTCATTACTTTCCAGTGTCCAGGCACTCCACTGAGCAGCATGCCAGTGGATTCCACTCAATTGCCTGGGTTAATGGAGAGGACAGGGCAAAGCGGTGAGCACTCTCAGAGGTAGTGCTCCTGAATACCTGTGACATCTTGGATGTGACGCCTCTGGTCAGGCACGCACACACACTCCACTAAAGCATATCCTGTTCGTGCTCGGGTACGCAGACACGAGCGCCGTCACTGACGCACTCCGTCTGCTGTGTTTGCTGACCTCCACCTGGGCTGATAATGCCCCTTGAATTTAGTGGCATTTGGTGTGAGGGCTCACAGCTATCGCCTGCCTTTGTATCCAGCATAATGTTTTCAATTTGTGCAGAGGAAGGATATAAACAAATGCACAAACTCAGGCCCAGCATGAAGGCAGCAAAGCAAGCAGCAGGGAAGGGAAGACATAGATGAGGCTGGGCGTGAGAGGGCAGAAAAATCTGAACGAAATGTAGACGGTAGAATGTGGGCTAAAGTAGTGAAGTGGTTCAGCCAGATAAGAGAGGTGGAGAAAAAGAGAAACAGAAGGAAAGAGAGTAGCTAGGGTGTGTGCAAGGAGATCCAATCTCAAGTGCTGTCGCTCAGAAGCAATGTGTTTATCGCCCTATGCCCGCTGTTCACTGGCCCTTGCATGGGAATTACACATGCAGAGCACTGTGTGCCATGTCAGACGCATTGATCATGTGCCAGGGCCCGAGCTAGCAGCTCCACCAGCAAACGGAGCATCCTGAGTACTTTCCATCGTCTTCAAAGCAGCTCTGCGGCCATCAAAAGCAAAGCATCATGAGTGATTATGTGCTGTAATGATTACGACTTTGTTCTGTATAATTCATGCAAACTCTGTACAGTGATGAGGTTTGGATTATAAGACTAGCTTACCACTTGGTCCATATATTCATGTCCACATTTAGGATTTGGTGTTTGTGTTAAGGGAATGCGGGTTGAGGGTAGCTTTATGAATCTGCTCTGCATAGATTTAGGTTTTTAAATAGTGGTTGACCAAAGGTTAAATCTAGAACCATTATGTTATTATTTTTCAGTTTGTAGAGAGGGTTTAATACAGAATTTTAGGAAGTTTGGAGCCCTTAACTAGCCAAATAATGCTCAATAAACCCTTTCTTGTAAGAGAGTCGATATACACTCACCAGTCACTTAACTCCTGTACACTTGTCCATTCATTCAATTATCCAATCAGCCAATCATGTGGCAGCAACGTAATAGATCAAATAATGTAGATACAGGTCAAGAACTTTGCCTCAAAGATCAGAATAGGATTCAATCTTAGGAAGGCTTTAGTAATGCAATTAACCACTCTTTATAACCATAGTAAGCAGAAAAGCATCTCAGAAAGCACAACACTGTAAAACCTTGTGGTGGATGGGCTACAACAGCAGAAGACCACATTGGTATCAAGTCCTGTCAGCCAAGAACAGGAATCTGACGTTACATTGGACACAGGCTCACCCAAACTGAAAAGTTGAAGATTGGAAAAAGATCAGGCATTAACTAAAGCTCTTGAGCTCTATCTGCATGGTTTTGTGCATTGCACTGCTGCCACATGATTGACTGAATTTCATGAATGATCAGAGGTTCCTAATAAATGCTGGGCAGTGTCAATTTGAGTGTTTTCAGCATTTATTTTTCAGGTGAAGCTTTCAGTCAGTTTGTTTGATTCAGTGTTTTTAAATTGGAGTCACTTGTATTTGAACACCATCAACAAGACATTCTGTCTCCTCTTCAGACCATTTCACCCCCACCACTGTGAAACTTGAAACAAGATCTAACGTTAATGCCAAGTTCAATCCATCATGTTACTCGACACCCAGGCTCGGGAGTGGGTCGCTTTCACATACAGTGCCATTTGCACCCGAGTTCACCTGAAGAGAAACCCATACCACCGTGCAGCTTTCCTGAGTGACATATGGGTTTGAAAATAGGCTTTGTCCTGAAACAAATGCACTTCTCAGTACAAACCCTGTCTTTTGCTAGGTTTCTTAGTAAGTTATACATATCAGATTGAATTTGGGGCTGGCTGCTGGTTGTGTTTGATCCATGGATACAGGAAGTCGCTATAAAAGCATGCTTCTCTGACCCCACCTGAGACTAACGGCTCTCAGATTCACAACACGCCTGTAGAACTTTCCATAGATTCCAGAGCTTATAGATCAGGCTGGTTGGTTTAATTTGGTCTATTTTATTTTTCCAGCCCAGAAATGAGCTGCTCAGTTATTCCTCTTTTATATAAAAGGCAACTCATGAGTAGGGTGACCATATTCTGGCTTTCCAAAAAGAGGACATCTTTTATTTTTTCAAGACAGCTGTCATTTTCTGCTATTGTCAAGCAACTGTTTGATGCCGTACTTGACAAAGCTTCACCTTCGTGCATTCGCTGAGAGTAGGCTAATGGTTGACAGGCAGGAATTTGGCCAATAGTTGCTGCAAGCCTTTTATAATCGACCAATTGGTGTGCGAGAAGGCAGGAATTACAGAGAGGGGTTAAAGCAATGCAAACATGTGCACACATGATGCAGTATTAGACCATAAGCACATCATAATGAAACATTTACACAAATTTAGAAATCCCAGCTGGATGCTTTTTTAAGGTCTGAAAAAGTGAACATGTCCAGGAAAAAGAGGACGTATGGTCACCCTTCTCATTTCAATAGAGGGTATAGGATAGGGAGAGCTTGTCAAATGTGCTTGTTGCAATTCTCCTCACCAGCAGCAGGGGGTTCTAAAAAGTATTCAATTAAAGGAGGCATTAGGCAAGATTTGTCAAAATTTTGAAAGATTAACCAGGTCTCGGTTAAACAGATGGGGTTGAATAAGATTTTAATGGGTTTTTTTTTACTCCTTGAGGCCACCCACAATTCCTGCCCATGTACACAAAACTCTTTTCCAGAACCTACAGTGATTCAACTAGAGTTAGCATTAGCAAGGATTGTCAAGTCTATCTGTTCTAGTTTTAATGTCTTTCTTCTTCTTATGTTTTTTTTCTTTCAAAGTAAACTGATTTTCTTTTATATATA
>JAOUWY010000035.1:13513711-13526015 GCA_025728095.1 Prietella phreatophila
CATTGTAGCAAAGTGTCATTTCTTCAGTGTTGTCACATGAAAAGATATAATCAAATATTTACAAAAATGTGAGGGGTATACTCACTTTTTGTGAGATACTGTATGTTAATAGTAATATATATTAATAGAAATGGTTCAGTACATCACAGACACATAGTATGTGCTTTGGGGAATTCAGTAAGTTTAATTCCAATTATTTGATAAAAAAAAAAAGACCTTGACAGGCATGGACTAAACCCAGTTTGGCATAAAGACCATTGACCTGGAAACCATTAACTGTCCTTTTTGCTTATTACTGCCTTTATTAATATTTAGGCCTCTATTAATATTTGTTGCAGTTCCCATTTTTGACCACTAGGTGCAATAATACAATAATCAGTCTATGGAACTAAAAGGGGCAGTGAGCATGCTGCCCAACAATTGTGCAATCATCTCCACCTTAAAACATTACTGAAGGATTGTATGCAGTTTGTGGCAGATATTACTAGAAAAGGAACATTAGGAACATTATTAACATTATTAACATTAGTTTCATAGACCCTAAGAAAAACTGAAAAAGAAAAACTTGGCTGATTTGACTTATCAACTGATTTGAGGTACAGTTGGGGTGGAAAATTGGTTAAATTTGTTCTTTGTTCATTTATTCTTATTCTCAACTGTTATCTTACTTAAATAATCATATTCAAAATGTGTGTGTGCATACTCACAATGCCTGAGCAGTGCTGGCAGACTGTGGGCTTGAAGCAGTTCATAGCAGTGAACGTGTGCACAAAACCCATCTTACAGTTCAACATGGAGTTGGCCTTGGCGAAAAACTTAATCATCTCTTCTCGGCTAATTCTACCATCCCTTTAGTTTAAAGACAGAAAGACAGAAACGTGAGATTAATCTGTATGTCAAGTGTCAAAATGTGAGAAAAAAAACCCCTGAGAGACCCATCTGACTCGACTGACTGGTTTTGGATGAGGTCATCAAACTTGCTGAGGTAAGGAAAGTTGTTCTTGATGCTTTCAAACTCCTTTTGAGTTATGTGGCCATCCCCATCCGTGTCAAAGTTTTTAAATACAGACTGAAAATAAAACAGTGGCTCAGAATGCGCTGACTCGTTAAAAAAAGCAACCACAAATTAAAAAAACATTTGTCATGGGTGAGTAACCTGCCTCCACCATCTTCTCTATGTGTTTGTTGATGATCACTGGATCAGCCTTGGGTTTGATTGAAGATGCCCACTGCTCTATTAGAGGAGATTGTGGGTTTGAACTGGATGCCTAACAAGACAAGAATAAATGGAGAAGTCAGTATAGCAAAATATAGCATGGCACTGATGGATTTGTACAAGTGACTCCTGTCTGAGGCCTAAAAAGAATAATTACAGAGTAGTAGTTCAATTTCCCAGCTGCAAGCCAGAGTTATGCAATCAAAATCAGTACATTAATCTGTTAAAACCCTGTCTTAAATGGTTGCGTCAAGTTTCTGTCACAGGTTTCTGATTATGGAGTGCCAATACCAGTGGAAGGGACTCACTGATAATTTTAGCCTGCGTGGTTCTCTCTGCAGCGAAAGCTGATAGATCTCTTCCTCTGTGTTGTACTGGTCCAGGGACACCTAAGCTCGTTGAAAGAGAAAAGCTTCCATTATAATACAAAAACTAAGTTTTAAATTCAGTTAACAAATCTGATAATTGAATAAAGTAGCAACATTTCAAGGATTATAAGAGGATACATTTTTAATTTTTTTATCAGCCTTTGCATGGGAAATGCATTTCTGTTGCTTGGATATTATTCCAGTCTTCATAATATATCTTACAATAGAAATGGTTCTGTATATCATAGACTGTACTTAAACTTTTCCTTTACAGAAATGTATTAGATGTAATGCCAAATATTTGCTAAAAAACAAGAAGTTGGAGGAAGTGGAGTATTATTAAACTAACCCAATATGGAGTAAAAACCATGAACCTGGCAACCCTGTGATTTACTGCCCTGTGTATTTCTCCTTTCCCACTGAAAAATGTAACTTCCCCAGTCAGTCCTCTGCTAGTGCTTGTTGCAGTTCCCAAAGATAGCAGCAAAGTTCATCTTTAAGACCATGCTTGACCACACTTTTTAGCCCTGGACTCACAATGAGCAGGTTGAGGAGATCTGGGTTGGCATCTATTTCAGGTGGTGTGGTCTGGATCAGTGCCAGCTCCTGCAGGATGGCATAGAGTTGATTTGTCTTGGTGAGGTTGACTCGGGTTTTCTCTGGGTCAGCCCAGTCAGGAAGGGCAACGTGAACAGCGATCAAGTCTTTCAGGTGCACACCCAGGATGGGGAAACGGAAGCCAGTGCACTCTGAAAAGCGCTGTCGATAGTGGCTGTAGTTCCCGCTGGACGTTATCAACTCCACAAGGCCCTCAAACACCTGATAAAACATAAATGAAGCTGTCAGAGATGTGGCATTGTTAAATAGTCAGTGTGACAAAAGACTCAAAAAATGGGGGGATAAGGAGGCACTCCTGAATCGCCATGCCGTGGGAACTACTTCACTTGTTGGCCTAATAACAGGGCCATTTCTTATTGGATGGCAATATAAAATGTGCCTCCAACATGGTTATTCATACATTTGTCATCACTTTCATATGGGAAAGACATATACATTGGAAAAACCTATGCTTTCTTTACCTTTCGAGCATCGCTACTAATAAGAGCCTGAGTGTCTTTTAGCCTTGAGATGGAACTGTTACTCAGACCGCCTACCACTGCCATTAGAGTGTTAAAGTTCTGCAGCTCCAGCAACCTCTGAAAATAAACATACACACAAATAGACAATATTATTTGGCCTGTATTCTCAGAAGATGCCTTGCTAAGTCACAATTCTTGGTCTAACCTGGGCCACTTTAATGAAGTCACAGATGACGGTGGCTCGCTGCTGGGCTGTAGGTTTACTGAGCACCATCATTTGTATCCACTGTGACACCCTATTGAAGAGGGTTATGAAGCGCTCCAGGATGGGGTTATCTACAGTGCAGCCCTGCATCACAAAGCTGTGGTAGTCCTGGAACTGGAGACATTCAATTTTCAATTCAATTTCATTTCTATAATGCCTTTAACAATAGATATTGTCACAAAGAGCTACACTTATAGTCAAAGATAGTCAAAGCACAAATTCTTCTTCTTCTATAACTCTACACTGTAAAGTCTATAAAGTATTTGAATTTGAGTAGTTTAATCTACCCAACTATTGTTGTTTTGCTAGCTAGCTAGCAAGTGGTTATATGGCTAGCAAGATAAGTTAAATAACTGACATTAGTAGATAGTCAGTGTCATGTTTCATAAAAAACATATAAGTTAATTTTATTGGCAATGGATTCATACTGCAGTTTACCACAGTTAAGAAATGGTATTGTCCATTGTGGTGGTAATTTATATCTATCTTATTATATTATTATATTATTAAATATTCTTCTGATAACTACTATAGTTATTTAGCATGAGTAATTTAAAGATCCTCTTATTTTGTCTTTATTTTCTTTGAATGTGATGAAGTCTTTATTGTAGGGGTGAGACCTTCCCAAACAAACCTTGCCAGTAATAATAATAATTTTTAAAAAAAGGTCAGGTTTGTGCCTCACCAGGATCTTGCAGAAGGATTTGTACTCCATGTAGGTCAGGTGCTCAGCCAGGGTCGAGGAGTCCAAGTGGTCAAATAGCAGAGAGGTCTTACTCTTCTTCTGAATACTCGAGGACAGCTGCCGCTTCCACTCATATGATGGGCTAAAGAGAGCAATAGATAATGTGTATTAGCAAACTCACGTGGGCAGGCATGTGGTTATCACAGAGGACTAAGCATATTATGATTACCTAAAAACATTTGTAATACACCTTCCCAAAATGACATACACAGCTGCATGAATTTGTTCACTGGAACATCTACAGCTATGGTTCTCAACCCCAGGGGTCCATGAAGCATAACCAGAGGGTCTATAATTTTTTATTTTATTACTGAGGTGGAAATCACAATCCATCATTATCAAAGATGAGTTCTTGTAGTTATTACGCTGTTTGATGAGTTGCTTAAATTAAAAATGGGTTTAAGTCAAACATTATCTGAAAAACAATTAGGGCTGTAAACAATGTCAACTTGGATCTGTTTTTGTTTTTTTGTGTGGAAATTCCTAGAATGATCTACAATTAGTATCCTGGTTCAGTCCTGAGCTCTGGTTATTGTGTACCTGGAGTTTCACATGTTCTTCGTTCATATGGCTTCTCTGTTTTCCTCCCACCTCCCAAAAACATGGGGTAAACAGATTGACTATGCTAAATTGCCCCTAGATGGTAAATGGTCTGCACTTATATAGCATTTTTATCCAAAGCGCTTGACATTGTGTCTCATGCACCAATTCACACACACACACACACCAATGGTAGCAGAGCTGCCATGCAAGGTGCTAACTTGCTATCGGGAGCAACTTGGGGTTCAGGGTTTTGCCCAAGGACACTTCGGTATGTAGAGTCATGTAGGCCAGGAATCGAAACGTGAACCCTACGATTAGTGGATAACCCGCTCTAACACCTGAGCCACAGCCACCCTAGATGTAAGTGTGTGCAAACATTGGGGCCTGCGATAGACTGAATTCTTCTGCCTTGAATCCAGTGTTCCCAGGATAGGCTCAGGATCTGTCACAACCTTGACCAGGATAAAGCAGTTTCTGAAGATAAATGAATGAATGCAGCAGTTACTTAGATCTCCAGAACACACAGATATTTGGATAAATGATATGATCTTCATGTTAGGACTATCTCCCTGTACTTGATGTGGCTCTATACATCAAAAAAATGAAGTGGATGGCTGTAGTTTGCTGCCTGACTCACACACTGTCTATGTCTATGAGTAGACTTCGCCTCACATCACCATTCTGCTCAAGCAGTTCTTTTAGACAGCGGATCTGCTCAGCCAGCTCTGGGTTCAGGTCAAACTCGGCTGGAACTCGCTCATCCAGTACCTGAGAGAAGCAAGACAGTGCAAGAGAGAGAGAGAGTTTAGCAAGGCATGAAATAGGTCTTCATGCTAAATG
Source organism: Prietella phreatophila (assembly GCA_025728095.1). Classification (NCBI taxonomy): domain Eukaryota; kingdom Metazoa; phylum Chordata; class Actinopteri; order Siluriformes; family Ictaluridae; genus Prietella; species Prietella phreatophila. Next base: position 13,518,768 of record JAOUWY010000035.1, read on the forward strand.
AAAACAATGAGTGCTTTGGGCAGTCTTGCCACAGCCATTTTCAGTGAGCTGTGATGCTATAAGGGTGCATCAAACTGAACAAGCTTTATTTACAGGTCAGCAAACAAATTTAATTCTTGATTGATTCTTGACTTACTTGACAAGATGACAAATCTGAGAGCAGCAAGCAGCAGAGCAATTCTGAGACCTGTTATGCTGTTATGGTAAATCTCCATTTTGTCAGTGTAATTCAATAGAAGAAAGGTGTTAAAAATGAACGTGACAATGCCAAGCATTTCTCATGGTGACAGCTCCAGCACTTGACAAACTAAACGCAATGCCGAAAACTTGACATCCAAGAGAGGTCAATTATGCCTTACAGGCAGTTATGATGTTAGGAGGATGAAGTATGGGGTGCAGACTGCAAAGTAAGTACAGCTGCACATGATATCTGTTATGTCTGTTCATCTTCATCACAATAGTGGTCAGTGCTATACTGTTATCACAGAGACCTGTAAATTACAAATAAGTAATTTAACTTCAATTAAAGTACTGGCATTTAAAAATCAACAACAACAACAACAACAACAAAACAAAAACAAATGTGGGGGCAGAATTTTTAAATTAGTATTATACCACAGCACTGTTGAATTCTCAACTCTGATTGGGCAGAAGGTATAATATTAATTATTTACAACAACTGCCGTGAGAGTAGTGCTGGCTGCAAAATTTATACTAATGCACTCATTATTCTTTCTATAGTAACAACTCAGGGACTTGTATGGCACACACTTCACATAAGCTAAGCTTAATAACAAACAAATTACAATAAATTGTTATTTAACATAGAGAAATGTCTGATTGTTGATATGGTGAAGTTATTGAAGGTGTCTCCAGATGTAAAGCTGGAACTAACATGAAAAGCTACGGAATCCTTAAGAGGCCATTCATTATACATTTTTTCTTCCTTGTTTTCTCATGATCTCGACTTAATTTACATGTATTCTTGACATAACAAAAGTTGTTTTCTCATGATTTAGACTTCATTTTGTCATGATCTTGACTTAACAAAAGTTGTGATCTCGAATAAATTTTTCTGTGTACTTGACATCCATTGTCCTGATGTCAATGGGTTTTTGGTTAAATGCCTGAAATAAGGTCTGGGGTTAACACAAGCTCAAGATATGTTTTATACAATGACATAAAATACATTGGTAATACCTCACTCATGATTTTGTTAAGCTTTTACGTGTCTTGAAAAAGGACTACAGAGGTTGTCGGGGACATTAAACGTCATCCCGCTGAACAGAAATACTCATCTACTACAGCCTCATTGTGTTTACACTCATGCTCTTGCAAACTTTCCAACTTGTAGATTTATCAATTTATAGTATTTTCCATATTGTAGTTCCTTTGTAGTTCTTATTTTAGTCTAATTTAGTCTAATTTTTGTCGAAGGAACCAGGGCAGTGCTAAAGTCCAGGTTTGTCTACAAAAATACGTTATCTCTGCAGGATTGACAACTTCCAAGTTATTGTCCAACACTTGAGAAGGGGACCCGCTCTCTCTTAATGCAAAGATATCTGCATCTCTCCAACTCTACAGTGGGCAATTATTACATTTATAATGACAAAGATGCCAACGTGCATGTAACACCAGTCCCGTGTTGCAAGACTTTCTCAGGATAAAATTATGGCATGAGAAAACAGTTTTTGTTTATGTTAAGATCATGAGAAAATTAAGTTGAGGTCACAAGAAAACAACATAGAAACTTTTTTTTTTTAATACATGAGAAATAACAAGCGGTGTATTTTTTATCTTTAACGTCAAGAGAGTGAGAAAAAAAAGAAGACTGGTGTGAGAATGACTGCTAATAAGTAAGTTACAAGCTGTAAGTTGTAACAGGAACTAACTCGTTTCAGGGACATTCCACGGCATAAAATGTAACTGTAAATGGCTTAAAAGAATTGCTTCCAATTGCTGAAAACACTTCAGGAGATGCTGCTGATGTCAAATACTCAACTTCTTTGTGGAAAAAGTCACTCTATGTCAGACAACACATTTTTGCAGCTGTCAATAAACTACTACTGTCAGAGGAAAACCCCTGGGTTCCCCAGAAACACAAAAACAAATGAAGCAGACCATTAATATCCAACCAATCGTAACAAGGAGGTGTTCCTACCTACAGGCCAATTATTTCAGAAAGCTCCTGCTGTTTCACTAACATTTAGGAGTTATAGTTTAACCAGCACTCATGAATAAGTGTTTTGGGGGCATGGTTTTAGATAGATTTGTTTCAAAATCAAAAATCCACTAACTGCAGCTTTATTTTGTTCAAATTAATGTAGGACAAACTTTAAATCATAAAATATATAAAATATCTAAATATATTGTTTTCACAGTGTATTGCGGTCTAATGCCAGTGTGCTATTTTTGTCCATACAGTGTAGAAAAGGATACTTCAGAAGAAGTTTCTTGGCAAAATCAGTGGAGGAAATGTACCAAGGATGCATCATGAGGAACAGCCGCACCACCGAGGCATCCTTTAGCACTCCTTCATCATCTGTGAGACATAAAATTAGAAAATGAGCTTTGAGCGAGACTTGGATGCATGATTAAATCGTGGCTTAAGTGTCTGCCCTCATATTTGTTCCTAAATGAATGAGAAAGACAAAACAGAACACTGAGAGGTTAGGAAAAAAGAACTTCATTCAGACGGACACAGAACGTGAGGGAATCCCTCTAATCAGTGCAGAGAAATGTCTGGCCTGGATCTGAGCTGCTTGATCAGTGAGCTTACATGAGACAGAGGGGGACTACTGACCGAAAGCTTTGATGCAGGCTTCCACCAGTTCTTCCACGCTGGCTGACTGATCCGATAAAACGCTCTCCATCTTCCTTTGCTTCACTCTCTTTTTCTCGCTCTCTCCCTCTGCTCCTGTTTTCTGACTCTCAATTTTCCACGCCTCTCTTTGATCTGCCTTTGTCACTCTACAAATACAGTACGGAAGATGCGTGCAAAGCAGGGCAAACATTCGAAAATAAAAAAAGAGAAATTTAGATGGATATGAGCAGTGTATTATGTAAATAGCTAATAATAAAATAATAATAAACAGAATAGAACAATCAACACTTCTAAAATGATTTAATACTAATACAATAAGTCATACTTACTTTAAAGGCTTGTAGCAGAAAGATGATACGGTTATCCTGTTAAAAACAATAACATTGATAATAATTTCCCAGACTTGTGAAAAAAATAGTATGATAGAGTGTACTTGAAAGTGTGAGAAACTAAAGACAACCAAGAGCAGGGGTTCACTGTGATCACATCTGCGTGTTACACTCAGTTTCCGGAGTGTTGTAAAACTCACAGTCCTTGCATTTCCTGTTTTTAACCAAATGGTTATTTTCACACGTCCTCAACACAACACCCTCAAAGCACTAAACACACTTCCACATCGACTCACACAAGATTTTTCAACAAATGGAGTTGGTAAAAAGCTAAAACTATGATCATAATCCTCAGAATCATCATCCACTAGCAAAAGTTTTTGGTTGTACTTGTGCACAGGGTGGAAATACTTCAGTAATTGTACTTAGTTACTATACTTAAGTATTATATTGCCGTATTTATACTTTACTTGAGTATTACTGAAGCTGAATACTTTTCCTAATGATATATTTTTTTTAATTCTTACATTTTTATTTAGACTTTATTTAATCTTTAGAGCACTTTTTACAAATCAGAAAGGTCTCATCTCTTATCTAGCCCATGTCTGCATGTTACATATCAATCAAATGTTCTCAGTTTAGCATCCAGTCAAACTCATTTAAAAACTATATAGTATTGTGTCAATTTGCCATCTACTGTGACCTTCTCATACTACACAATGCAGTAAGTGTTAACGCTTTCCATCTGCATTTGCATATGCATAAACCACCACTACAGTGTTGAATGTGAGGATGAGCACCCCAGTTCTACTTCAATAAATTGTTCCAATATGCTGGAGTAAGCAAAGACTGGTCTCCTTGGCCTCTATAGAGGACATGAAATCCATAGAATTTGAGGTGATTTTCATTAATTTACTAAGTGGATATATTAAACTACGGTTCGACTGTTTTATTGCTAATATGAGGTTAGACAATTCCGGTAGTTAATGAAATTGGTTAGGCAGCAAGTCAAATTCTAGCCTATGATAGATATTAGTTATTTACAGGATATTTAACTTCTGATTAATTCATTAGCAAAGTACATCATGTTAGTCATGCATGTCAAAAGCAAACCATTTTCAGGCAAAACAGCATAGTTGTGTACAATAGTTTTATATGAGTAACAAAAGTTGGTCTTCATACATTTGCTTTTTAGTTTGAGTACAAGTGCCCATTAAGGCATTAAAATGGCTATTGCATCATCACAGAAGCTCCTTTAACTTTATTTCCATGCACCACATGAAGGCAGCTGTATTTCATCACCATTATTTAAATGTATGCAGTAGTATTTTTTCTATTTATTGGAGGCATATCAAGCTTTTTATTCTTGAACTTCCACTGAGAAAACACATTTAGATGCCAAATTTGTTTTTGAGTTACTGAGATTTGGGTCAGACCTGTTCAATTCAAGTAATCAGGTTGTGATTGTCACGACTGTGCCTAAAGTAAAAAAACAACAATGACAGCAACAACACAGAAACTTTGAGAACGAGTACATTTTTCAGAAAATGCTGATCTCATGGGTTTATTTTGCACACAACAGTTTCCAAGTTTACACAGAATGGTGTGAAAAGCAAGCAAACAAAAAAGCATCCAGCGAGTGGGTGAGAGGTAGTGCTGCAGACATAAACGTCTTGTTGATGAGCGACGTCAGAGGAGGAGTGACAGACTGTTTTGAGATGACAGGAAGACTATGGTAACTCAAACTACTACTTTTTACAACTGTGGTGCATTGAAAAGCACCTCCGAATGCTCAACACATCAAATCTTGAGGTTGATGGGCTGCACCAGCAGAAGATCATGTCGGGTTTCACTCCTGTCATCTAAGAACAGGAATCTGAGGCTACAGTGCACACAGGCTCATCGAAACAATATAGCTGAAGGTTGGAAAAACGGCAACTGTTTTTTTGATTGAATAATAGAATGAATGACCAGGTGTACAGGTGTTCCTAAAAAAGTGGTTGGTGAGTATATACTGTACTGGTGCATATCATGTTCAATCAATTTTCACATCATACACATTTATAACTTCAGCCAATAACAAGTTTCCTTTAAGTGGATAAAGTTGCTCTAAGCTGCATGAAGTGGTCTGATTGTTATTGAAGAAGCTTTAGGTCAAGAGCCCCCTAGTGGCTGTGTGATGAAAATTATATAACTAATGTTGCATTCCATTTCTATTTAAGTCTGAAGCTTGTAATGAGACAAAGTCATTGAAACAAGCAAACAAATATACTGAAAGAATTACTACAGGGTGTACAAAAGCCTGTGTAGCAATGCGGCTCGTTCATTCGTTTTGTACCAACTACGCCACCCCAAGTAAATGGGGAAAATAAAAACTACGTGTAGCAAAGTGGCTCATTTTGTTTGCATACTATAATGATCCTGCCGACTACACCATGTGTAGCAATGTGGCTCATTTTGCTCTACAGTGACACCCCGTGTAGCTATGCAGCTCGTTTGTTTTCGTTAATGTTCCAACTACGCCACCCTGAGAAAACGGGGAAAATAAACACTAAATAAGGACACGCAAGTACGCTCCACTTAGAACAGGCAAGAGGCAAGGGTTTGCATACAAAAAAACATTTTATTTCGGCATTAAAAAGACTGACCAAGAACTATTTAAAAAAAAATTAAAAAATAAGGAGCAGCCAACACAATCATGCATTGGTTAAATAAAACAGTCACAAGAAGCAGTTAACAATAATCACAGGAGGACTGAGGTTTCCTGTATGAAGGGAAGGCTAGTATGACAGACCCGGCTATACAAAAGGGAAAAAACACTAACCAGAATCATACCCACGAAATTCACTGCAAATGAACATAGGAATAATAACGATCCTAAATTAAGTAAAGCCAAAGGTGCAGCAAAGAACTCCCCCAGCCTCAGGAAGCACTCAGCTCCTACAAGGAGAAAACAAAAACACACAAAAATCAATTACAATATGCTCAAAGCAGACAGACAAAAGAATAAAACAAAACAAAGAAACTTTGTCACAAAAACACAGATAACCTCGAGCTCAAACTGATTACAGATAGCAAGTTTACCAAGACTAGCCAAAACCACTACTACCACATTGCAGTATCAGCATAATTGATAAAGACTGTTACAACACAGCTGAATTAAAGAAAACAGAACAAAATAAAACCAAATCGAAGTATGAAGCTGCAATACCAAACAGCAAGCAGACATGGTACTGACTATGGCACATACGAAAGGCATGATAGCATCTTTACTAGTTGTGACGACGACAGCTGGCACTCTGACCAGAGCTACGTTAAATAACCATGCTACACATTTGGGAGCCTTGACTGCACAGTGCACTGATTATGAGCAGCACATCTCACGCACACACAGTCTCCAGTAGCCCAACGTCACACTGAACAAATACAGCGCATGGTAAACAGACAACGCTAGCATCACACGGCCAAGCAACAAAGTTAAAACACATACCTGTGTAGTCCATAGCAATGAAAGGAAGGGGCGGGTTTTCGACCACGACGCATTCTGAGAGGCCTTAACGACCACTTACATACTGTAGTAGGGAGAGAGCCCATTGGCCACATAGTTAATAAGGGTGACGTTTTGATCACGACACACACCCCACTACACCTGTTTTTAGTCTTTGCTCGTCATATCTTGGGAACTTGTGCAATTTCAGAAAATCTGCTTTCACCTCTTTAAGGTGGCACTTCAGGTTCAATGATGGAGCTTAACGTAAATTAATTTTTAAACTACATTCACATTACCATGTAATAGATACACAATAAAAGTAAAGAAAAAACATAATTAACTTGACAGTAACAAACCAGTGACAAGGAAAGCTTAGCTTTAATTCTGGTACAGATTTTGAATGTTCAAATTGTCTAACACCTGACACTGAAATCCTCAAGGTGCTGAATGTCTACATCTCATCTCATCTCATCTTCAACCGCTTATTCCTTCTTCAGGGTCATGGGGGAACCTGAAGCCTATCCCAGTGAGCATCGGGCACAAGGCGGGGTACACCCTGGACAGGATGCCAGTCCATCGCAGGGCACAATCACATACACACACAC
>JAOUWY010000035.1:13532041-13543105 GCA_025728095.1 Prietella phreatophila
GCTCTTAATCTAATTATGATCTATAACATGTAAAACGGGAACATGACAGGAGTATTCTAAACCCGACTCATGTAAACGCCTTAATCACATTATTACCTTACTTAGATTAAGGTCAATAATTAGATTATGGGTGTCCATGTAAACGTAGTCATATTTAAACTTGGCCTTCAGTACAAACACATTACTTCTGTCCTTGCTTCCTGACATAGGTATGTAATCACATTATCATCCCTATCTCATCCTCTGTGGCAATGACACAAACGGAAGACAGGTATACACACACCGGAAACTGTAACACAAAAACTTTCTTGTGTGCATGCAAAAGTCAATAATTGTTGCACACCTATTTAGTTTTTTTTATAAACGTACTTTGTTTGCAATTGTTTGATATCCATGAGAGCAGAATATTTTTGTAAACATTTTTTAACAAAAGATCAAAACGTTAAACAACAAAGACCATTTATCACAGCATTCTTTGCTCAAATTTACCAAGGGTGCCAATATTAGTGGAGGGCACTTGTCACACGAAATGGATGGTTTTAATCCAAATTTAAATAACACACAAACCAACCTATAATAATAACCCAAATAACTGTAACCTTAATTAAATACTTTCTGTAGCTGTCCTCAAGAATTATTTTAGTTAATATATCATTTATCTTGGCTTAGTGGTTAGCACATTCACCTCACACCTCCAGGGTTTGGGGTTTGATTCCCACCGGGGCCGTGTGTGCAGAGTACGCATGTCCTCCACGTTCTGCGGGGGTTTCCTCCGGGTACTCTGGTTTCCTCCCCCAGTCCAAAGACATGCATGGTAGGCTGACTGGCATGTCTAAAATGTCCGTAGTGTATGAATGAGTATGTGAGTGTGTATGTGATTGTGCCCTGCGATGGACGGGCACCCTGTCCAGGGTGTACCCCTCCTTGTGCCCAGTGCTCCCTAGGATAGGCTCCAGGTTCCCCGCGACCCTGAAGAAGGAGTAAGCGGTAGAAGATGGATGGATGAATGGATGGATGGATCATTCATCTTCAGTAACCACTTCATTCAGGCCAGGGTTTTGGTGGATCGACATCTAGGGGTAAATTGTCATAGCCTAAAAAGGAAACTGGAGAACCAATAGAAAACCTAGAAGGATCCTTGGGTTGAACATGTGAAAATAAAGAATAAACCAAGGTCAGGATAGAATGGGGTACCAAATGGCACCAACATGCAATCTTAGTTGGTATGTTTGGTGAGGAAATCTAAAATGACTATTATGTTAATATTTTGCTATATCAATCTAGAAGATTAAGAGTGATCCTCTTTATAAGCTGTTTAGCAGCTTCCCCAATGAAATAATTTAATACTGGCAGTGCTACTGCTGTATTTGTACCTTATACAGTTTGGAATTCTTTGGTCCATCGATGATCCATCATCCAGGCCTCATCAAAGTAACATCTCAGCATACTTCCATCATGCATCACAGTGGACCATTTAACCATGCTTAACCCATTAGCTTTAGTACTTGGAAGCATAAATAAAGAACCTTAGAGCAAATAAGCACTGCACTACCTAGCTTAGCATGGTAGACACCCACAAATATACAACACTAAGAGTTAACATTTAAATTAATGTAGAAATGTTCTATGAATGTAGAGCTGAGTTGCAGAGATGGTATTTTCAAGAGTTAATGTTTTTGTTACTTCTCTTGGAATTCAAAGATAAGTTCAAAGATAAGTCAGGCTTTTGTTGGGCATCTGGCTCAGCTAACATTAGCTAGATAAATTTCCAGCAAGTTTCACTGAATTTCATCAGGTACATTTTTTTCCCTCTCTCGAAACCAACTGGTGGGAATTTTGAAGAAATATTTAAGTGACTTTCTAATGGGAAGAGGAGGAAGCTCGTTCTGATGAGATCAGATGGGACTAGTTGGTTCAAGCGAATGTCTCTACAGGAATCACAAAGGAATATCCTATTCATAGAAATTATGCTTTACATTTAGATTTTGCTGACACTTTTATCCAAGGTCATTTACAACTGAGACAAGATTAGCTTTGTCTAATCTTGTCTCAGTGGTAGTGTTGGGATTTGAAGTCACAACCTTCTGATCAGTAGGCCTGTAGCCTTAACCTACTGTCACGACTTCCCTGTTCACTGCATGGTGCTTATAAATCACTCTCTGCTTTCTTTCTGTCTAGCGCGTGTACTACCTTTCACTGGAGTTCTACATGGGCCGCACTCTGCAGAACACCATGGTGAATCTGGCCTTGGAGAACGCTTGTGATGAAGCTGTGTACCAGGTGCCAAATCCACATTATTCCACAGAATGTTACATTAATTAAGCATTACAGCTTAGGTTTGTTCATTCTATTTAAAAAAGTGACAAAACTGCTCTTGTTCTAGCTGGGTCTGGACATGGAGGAGCTTGAGGACATGGAAGAGGATGCTGGACTGGGCAATGGAGGCTTGGGCCGTCTAGCTGGTATGCACCCCTCTCTCCTTCCTCTTTATCCATTTTAAAATGGTCATTGATTCTTTTGTCACGGTTATAAAAATGGATAGACAAAGGGCTCATCAGGTTTTATGAACATAATAGTACATTATGGGGCAGTCTTAAGGAATTTAATTAAATTTCAATCACCACTGATGGCATCGTTTTACTTAAGGATGATCACCAGTGATTGCATCATTGAAAATGGTGACAAAAGCTAAAAAGCATTAAAAGAGTGTTAAAAGAGTTAATTGTCTCCTTCTCACCTTGTGCCCATGCCATCCCTCTTATACCTGCTGCTAGCTTGCTTCCTGGACTCTATGGCTACTCTTGGTATGGCTGCCTATGGCTATGGCATTCGCTATGAATTTGGCATCTTCAACCAGAAAATTGATAATGGCTGGCAGGTGAGTCAAACACCACTGCTTTCAAAAGAAACACACAGGCAGGTAATAATAAAAAAATAATAAAAAAAACATTTCAGCATCCAGTGTGCTACTAAGGTCTTGGGACTCCATGAGCCCCTAGAACAGCTTCAGTGCACCTTGGCACTGATTCAACACATCACCAGAACTGTACTGGAGGGATGAGTACCATTAGTCAAAAAGATTTTCCACAGTTGGATATCCTCATCGAATTATTCAGTGAGCCGACATTCATATGGATGGCAGAGTCATCCTAGAAGAGACCATTCCCATCAGGATAGAAATGCTTCATTATAGATAAAGGTGATCAGCAGTTTAAAAATGGTATATGGCTACCAAGATCTGGCTTTAAAGCAAATAATCAGAATTATATCTAATCAATTCCACAAACATAGGCTATGACAAACAAAGGGAAAGTGCAGACCGTGTATCTGTAATATACAAAACGTTTTTTGTTATAAGATATATTGCAAAAAGAGGATCATAGTGTGGATAGTGGCATTACCTGGTGATGATAAAAAGGCATATTGCAGATGCTGTAGATTACAAATGTCACCATGTTTCCCATGCAAAAACTCTGGTAATGAGTCAGAATAATTTTTCATTGTTTGTAGTGACACTTCCTTCTAAGAGGAGAAGTAGACCCAACATACCAGCAAAATGCCCCCTACAGCTTAACCACCACTTTATCTTTTAATTTGTCTCTTTGTGTATGTCATTTAAAAGAGGATCTTGTCCCAATAATCACAAGACAACATAGCTGACTTAAAAATCTTAATAAATAACAGATTGAAGAAGCTGATGATTGGCTACGCTATGGCAACCCCTGGGAGAAAGCCCGCCCTGAATACATGCGTCCAGTTCACTTCTACGGCAGGACAGAGCACCATCCAGATGGAGTCAAATGGGTAGACACTCAGGTAAACACAGTCCATTGTTATATATGTGTGATTTTTTCAGACACAATGGAAGTCATGTGATCTTTGTTGATGCATTTGTATTGGCAGGTCGTGTTGGCTTTGCCATATGACACTCCTGTGCCAGGCTACAGGAACAATGTTGTGAACACCATGAGGCTGTGGTCCGCCAAAGCCCCGTGCGAGTTCAACCTAAAAGACTGTGAGTCACACAGAACAGTGCGATAAGCTATGCACCACTTTCCATGCTTGGAGAGAGACAGAATCAAACACAGATTTTCCTCCTTTTTGCTTCTAGTCAATGTTGGTGGATACATCCAGGCCGTGCTGGACCGCAACTTGGCCGAGAACATTTCTCGAGTGCTGTATCCCAATGATAATGTGAGTTAAATTTATTTATTTTAACTCTGTGTGCTTTGCTCATTATCATATTAACACACACACACACACACACACACACACACACACACACACACCTCTCTGCTTCTTTGCAGTTCTTTGAGGGGAAAGAACTGCGTCTGAAGCAGGAGTACTTTGTAGTGGCTGCCACCCTCCAGGACATCATCCGCCGCTTTAAGGCCTCCAAATTTGGCACCAGAGAGATTGTGCGTACTGACTTCACTGCTCTCCCTGATAAGGTAAAGGATTAACACCCTTGTTCATCACATAATTTTGCTCGTTTTCTGAAACCAGCTTTCTTAGTTGAGTCTGCTGCCTTTCAGTCCATATTTGTCTCTTGTCTTCCATCAGGTGGCCATTCAGCTCAATGACACTCATCCTGCTCTTGCAATTCCTGAGCTGATGAGGGTGCTGGTGGATGAGGAGAAGCTGTCATGGGAGAAGGTAAGAGGAATCGTGAACTCAGAACATCATATCTTTTTCGAGAATTTGTGGAATGTTCGGTAGCATTATGTGTTGTGTTTTTAGGCCTGGGACATCACTGTGAAGACTTGTGCTTATACTAACCACACAGTCCTGCCTGAGGCTTTGGAGCGCTGGCCTATTGACCTCTTCCAAACCCTGCTACCTCGCCACCTTGAGATCATTTACGAGATCAACCGCCGCCACCTGGAGGTCAGATAAGCACACAGTCTTTACATCAGGAGTGTCTGGTGTAGATGGGCTAATAGAGCCAAACTCCCCTTGTTTTTCAAAGACAAAAAGACATCTGCATCAGGACATTTGCTGTTTTAAAGCAAATTATTATTGTTGTTTTATTTTTTGTGGAACCACAAAAGAGACTACAACCATTAATACAGCACCATCAATGGTCATAAGAAAAATACAGAATGGTATGAAGATGCAAGCTTGTGGATGATTTTCTTTCTATCCCAGACTGTAGATTAATCCAGCCTGACAGTCAGTGATGCTCATGTCATGTACTTTGGGCTGAGCCTATACTGCTCACACTTCCAGAACCAGATGTCAGGGCCAGACATTAGTGGTGCATCTAGATTTAAGTTTTAACATTTTTACTTGCCCTTTTGAGGATGTGGAAATGGTGTCTATTGCCATTCTATGCAATAACTCAATGTTATTTTAACTGTATATGAATAACTTTAAATGTCTTTTCAATAATAAGCATCCATTCTAGTCAGTTTGTGCTCACTGTGTGTGATATTTTCTGTGTACAGCGTGTGGCCTCCCTGTTCCCTGGTGATGTGGACCGCCTACGCCGCATGTCTATGATTGAGGAGGGAGGAATTAAAAGGGTCAACATGGCACACCTGTGCATCGTCGGTGCCCACACAGTCAACGGTGTGGCGCAAATTCACTCAGACATCCTCAAAGCTACTGTGTATGTATGACTCAGACATACACACACACATACACACACACACACACACACACACACACTCTTGTCAGATAAATCATATTCTACTCAATTTGCTTTATATCTATTATGGAATGTGTTAATAGGTTCAAGGACTTTTATGAGATGGACCCAAACAAGTTCCAGAACAAAACCAATGGCATCACCCCTCGTCGCTGGCTGGTCATGTGCAACCCTGGCCTGGCAGAGGTTATTGCTGAGGTTAGTATTTCAAATAATTTTCAGTTAAATGTAGTTGATCTGCCAAGATATGCTTGGTCTCTGATGTTCAATGGGCAATGCTTTAGTGAACAACGTTGTTAAGGTATTGTTACTTTTTCATTTACAAATTGAAGTTAACAGTGGAACTAAATGTATATTACTTTAAGTGTTACAGTTCCACATTTATACTTTTTAAGAAGGTGGCACTTTTGACTTTTGTTGTCCAAGATGGTGGCCCACAATAACATTACAGCATTCAGCTACATGTTGATATTTGGTTCATGTTTTTAGGTTAGAGTGAATCATACTGTGTTGTATGGTGTCCTTTAGCCTAGCACAGGGGTGTCAAGCTAATTTTAGGTACACTTACACTTAGTTTTAGGTAGACTTACACTTAGTGTTAGGTGCACTTACACTTTGTTCTGTGTTGAGAAGGCTGGACTAGTTTAGTGACTACTAACACTACTAATCACCTTAGCTCATTTATCAGCATTTATCTGGTAGGTACATTCTAAATGCACAGATGAACTGAATATATATCACCTACAAAACAGTTGAATTTATGACAATCCATTATCAAACCTCCCAAAATATCCTAGTTATTAATTATTTTATCATATAACATAGAACTGTTATACAACCGAACAACTCCGAAAAAGTGTGGACAGTATGGGAAATGCTAATAAAAACAAAGAGGAGTGATTTGTAAATATACTTTGACTTGTATTTAAACAAAAAAAAAATGTATAAATACAAGGCATTTAAGTTTTTGGGACAGTTGGGACAGGGGCAATTTAGAACTAATAGCAATGTGACAAGTTGAAATACTTTGGGAACAGCATTACCTAAAGAAAAATCTGTAGGATTTTGGGCATTTCACCTTTTACAGTGCACTATATGATTAAATGATTCAAGGAATTCGGTCAAATCTCCACTTCTGAATGTGCGTGATCTAAGATCTCTCAAACGTTACTGTCTTAAAAACCATCATGAGTCTGTAATCCTCACATCCTCACATTGTCAGTCAACACCATTCACATCTGCATCCACAGATGCAAGTTTAGGCTTTACTCTGCAAAGCAGAAGCCATACATCAACACTGTCCACAAGGGGGTGTGTCAGTGCCCACGGCATGGGTAACTTGCACATCTGTGGGGGCATCATTAATGCAGAACAATATGTACACATTTTGGAACAACATATGCTGCTAAGTGAGGGAAAATATAAATGGCACAATTCACACATTTACAAGCAAAATTTTGGACTTAAGACTTGAATAGAGAGTGCATTGTCTGACTTATAAAATCAAATATCATTAGCACACTTTATCAGTAGCCAAGTTTATGTCTCTGAGTTTATGGCTTGATTTAGCCCCCTAGTGGAATAACAGAATAACATAACTGTCATTTCAGTTACAAGACCATGTTAATTTAGAACAAGGCTTCTTAATTCATTGGATGGGACAGATTGAGAACCTTTATTGGGCCAGTCCTAGTCTACAGGATGTGTGTTTGACACCCCTGGCCTAGAAGCCCCAATTCATTTAACAAAGCACAATATTAGTTGGCTGTTAGTACTTGTAAATTATTCATTTGGTGGGATTAGTTTGAATGTTTATAATATACGTATTTGTCCCTTATATATAGTCTTATGGCTGTTTGTGGTTGTGTGTGCTAGAGAATAGGAGAGGATTTTATCAGAGACCTGAGCCAACTGAGGAAACTACACAACTTTGTTAATGATGATGCTTTCATTCATGATATTGCCAAAGTCAAACAGGTGAGTAAGATTAAGAGTAAGGCATTTTATTTGTAGTTTTGATGCTCACCATTTCTATAGAAGGTTTTCTTTTACTGTCCTGCCTTTGAATCAGCGATGTGCATGAATATTTAATTAGGGATCCTTTATTACAACCTTGTCAGTAAAGGTGAAGAGCTGAGTTTTAAAGACAAAAATATGAACAATGTGTGTGTGTGTGTGTGTGTGTGTGTAAACAGGAGAACAAGCTAAAGTTTGCCACCCACCTGGAGGAACACTACAAGGTGAAGATCAATCCCAATTCCATATTTGACATCCAGGTCAAGCGAATCCATGAGTATAAGAGACAACTGCTCAACTGTCTGCACATTATCACTTTCTATAACCGTGAGTGCTTTTCTAATGCTCTCCTATTTCCCAATCCATTACACATCTTCATATACATCCATCAGTCACATGACACATAACATTTGTTCTTAGGCATCAAGAAGGATCCCAAGAGGCAGTGGACTCCCAGAACAATCATGATTGGTGGAAAGGTGTGCAGAATTATGACTTGACACTAAGTAGAGCTCTGCACAGCACCCATTCTCTGTCTTGCTTAAGTATTCACTGTCTTGAACTATAACATTTTTAACTGGATAATATGTCGTGAATCTATACAAACTAGCTCATAATATTGAAGAAACGTCTGATAGCAAACTCAGCTGATGCTCACTGGAAAAAACTCTGGAGTCTGGAGTTTGGCTTTATTAAATAACATCCACAAGAAACATTTTTTCACTAATTGCACATATTTCTTCTCTGAGCCAGGCAAAAAAAAGCATTGTGAATGCTATACACACATCTGCTCAAGTATAAGATGGAGAACAAATAGATGGGAAAACACACAGACACAAAGTAATAGATAGTTATCTCAGTTCATGAACAGATGTAAATGCTGCTCATTGGTTGCCGTCTGCAGTCTTACCTCCAATTCATGCTCCCCACTTTACTGATAAAACACAATGCAAAAAATCATCAAAGCTGCCAAAAACACATCACTGGCTTCAGGCAATAATATGCTAAAGCCACCCACCCCCTCTTCCCCATTCTCCCTCGCTATCCCTTTTCCTAATAAACAAATGCCAAAGGCAAAAGGTATATGATTAGATTTGAAACCACATGATTTCCAAAACACAGCATAAAAACTAAAATTGAAAACAAAAAATTGACTGGCCTAGGGACCATGACATTTTATTCTTTTATCTTCAGTAATTAGTCAGGATTGAGGTGCATCCTGGGGACATTGGGTGCAAATGGTGAATACACCTTATCTGGAATTCTAGTCCATTGCGTAACAGTACATTCATGCATGGACACACTCATCACAACGTCTGACAAGTTAATATAAAAAAAAAATCCACCTACTTGGAGGTGTTAGGGATTGAACAACAGGCCACAAGATTTTATCTCATGCTATTTACGTACTTTTGTAGTGATTTTACAAGTTTACTGGTTAGGTGAGTTTGTGCTCTTGCGATTGCAGGCTGCCCCAGGCTACCACACAGCCAAGATGATCATTCGTCTGATCACAGCCATCGGTGAGGTGGTCAACAATGACCCAGTGGTGGGCGACCGCCTCAAAGTCATCTTCCTGGAGAACTACAGAGTCACTCTGGCTGAAAAAGGTGCCTTAGCATATATTTGACAAGCTCATACAGATTTTTCTTCCTGATTTGTGATTAAAGTGCTGAGTAATATAACGGAAAGTATTAAAATAGTTTGCATACACTGTCCTTCAGCAATCCCTGCTGCTGACCTGTCTGAGCAAATATCCACCGCCGGCACAGAAGCGTCCGGAACAGGAAACATGAAGTTCATGCTGAACGGGGCCCTGACCATCGGAACCATGGACGGCGCCAACGTGGAGATGGCAGAAGAGGCCGGAGAGGACAACCTCTTCATCTTTGGCATGAGAATGGAAGATGTGGAGGCCATGGACAGGAAGGGGTGAGAGTACAATAACATGGGGATGGTAGAAACCTTTTCATGGGTTTAATGAGTAGAAAATAAGTTTGAAGGACTTTGTGAATGGCTGAAGATGGTAGTTGGGAATGAAATAGTAGGGTAAATCCATGCAAATGTCAGTCCTAGCATGAAAATCGTTGCTCACTTATGCAGGGCTCTACAGTATGACCATTTCACTCACATTTGCGTGAGTGACCTGTTCGGAGTTGTATAATACAATCGGAATAAATATGCATCTACACCACACAACAGTTACTTTCACACTGCTTTTCATCACCTCAGTCAACCGAACAATTGTGGAAATACTGCAGAGAAGCCATTATGATGACAATTAACTCTGAACATCATCTGCTTCTCTCAACTTCCCAATCTAACAAACCGCCATCTTTTATTGATCCCGCAAAATGACCTGAACCTGCGACTGTGACCTGGTTGTGTAGACACTGCAGCGTTTGGCAGAGTAAATTAAGAATAATGCTAATGCTACAAGGTGGGTTTAATTCAAACTTCTTCATTAAATAATTCCTCACCAATCATAATCTTGAGTAGCAACTGTTCAGTACACTGCTGCTCTCCTTCACTTTCTTCACCAGCTCGTACCGACTCACACGCACTGAGCATTCAATTCATTTAAACTGACGTATGCAAGATATCACTAGAAAAGTCAACTCAAGTATTTATGTTTTGATTTAATTCCCCAGAAAAATGCAATATAAGCAGCAGATATGGCAACACTGTACAGAGTACAAGTACAACCTCTAGCGCTTTACATCCTCATCCTTTGTGAGTTCATGCAAAGTGGTTTTGCTTTTGCAGCGCAGAAAACAACATCTTCTATACATGGAGACAATGGGAACCTAAATCTTTCAGAGTAACTACAACTGTAGTGTTTGAGGCAGGTCAAAATACACACACGTTTTTCGCGAGCAGCCACTGAAGATCAGTGGCGGGGTTTTTTGTTACAAACCTACGTAGATTTGTACAGGAAGTAAGTCTGGAATTACTGACGACTCATTGCAGGCTGTTCAGGATCGGTTCTTTCTTTGGAGAGTCAATAACTTCATTTGTCATGCACTTGATTTTTTAAACTTTGCAGACTTTTTACATTCACAAACAGCTATAAAACACACTACAAATGTAATATATGAAAAAGCATAATAGGGACGCCTTAAAAACTTTAAACACTCAAAAATATTTATTTGAGGTTGGAGTTAGACTGGGTTTTTTCTTAGTTTATTCTTAATTCCTGTTTTGTAATTTCTGTTCTTCTTAAACCGTGTGATTTTTCTTGGAATTAAACAGAATTCTACCTGAAGTAAGTGCCTTAAATGAATCTATACAGTAATACTGAAAAACTGAAAACTTACATGATGTCACAGTTCCGTCAGATCAGAACTCCACATCCCAAGATGCAACGCGCACCTCGCACGCACGCATGCGCTCAAGTT
>JAOUWY010000035.1:13562668-13575142 GCA_025728095.1 Prietella phreatophila
ATATCTCCTGAGCTGGAGCGGGGGTGATATTAGCATTAGCACTTGACTCGGTTTAGAGTCTGCGACATGTCTGCACTGCTAAAAGGACTCGCCCGTATCCGCTCAGCTCCAGCTCTGCGGGGAACAGGCTTCACTCAGCGGGCTAACATTACATCAAAACCCGCGAAGGATGCTCTAGGAACAGCTGTAAGTCTTTTTCACGTATTTCCGCGCTATTCTCCGGGCTCCGGGCCTTCACAGCTAGCACAATGTGCTCACGTAACCTTCAGACGGTCCAGTGAAGCCGGCTGAACTAGCGAATATGTGAGGCGGAATCGTTTTAGGAGACAGTATGATGGGAGTAATTATATTAGGAGTCTGTCAGATGCGCAGACAAAAATGGATATATTCTAAATAGAATTTTTGTAAATAAATAGAGATATATAGATGTATATCTTAAATTGCGGTTTGGTAAGGCAGGCTAGCTAGATGGCTAACTAGCTTAGCATAGGCGGCAAACTACGCCGAAAAGGTCACTCAACAACTACAATAATTTGTGGCTAATGAGTTAATTTTATTTATTTATTTCTTTACAAATACAAAAAGCTTTATTAAAAGTGAGTCTAACTCCATTTGACACGTTTTGTACTTGTTTTTAATTGTTTGCAGGCAGTTATCTCTGACCATAGGACGAGATCCTGAATATAGGAAGTTATTTAATATTGATTATAATAGAACACATGAGCCTGTTTCTGTTAACTTACTCGTTTCAAGTGATTTTTATTTTATTTTTTGTCTTATTGTATTGGCAGATAATTGTTCCTCTTTCTAGAAACAAACTCTTGAAATAAGCAACATCTGTAAAATAGAGAGAGATTAGTGTTTAAAAAAACAACAACCTAGAAATAACCTTAATCTTATTGTTTAAAACAGTCTAAACGAGAAGAGTTAGTTGAATTTGAGTAGTCAGGGGACTTTTATTTCTTAAAGCACTTCGGCTGGGACGAATTTTCTGAACGTGGTTTGATTCAGTTCTGAGTGGTGATGTCTTGTTCATTTTGAACGAATCTTTAATGTGACACTGGAACAAGGAGTTGTCAGTGTTTCGTTCATTTTAGATTAACAGACTGCATAGCCTGAAGACCCAGCTAAGCAATTAATCATTTCTGTTCCTCGTAATTTGGCCTTGGCTGGATTTACCTAACGACCACGTTTACATGGACAGCAGTAATCTAATTATTGACCTTATTCAGAATAAGACAATACCATGATTAAAGTGTTTACATGAGTCGCTTTTAGAATATTCCTGTCATGTTCCTGTTGTACATGTTATAGAACAGAGTTCGATTAACGGCACACGTCATTACATCCTCTCACCCCATGCCGTCCGACATTGCCTCCAGAATTTCATGCGTTAACATACAGTTCGTCTTCGTTATGGTACCGTATACAGTTGGCTGTTTTTATTTTGAATTTTTATGAACGCTTCAAGTGCGTTAATTATTGTCATGCTATACGTGCTAATAGACGAGTGCTTAAAGCCGTGGGCTGTGTCCGAAGCTGCTTGCTTACTTACTATATAGTAGCTGAAATACATGCACCTCGCTTACTATATAGCAGGTAAGTATGTGGTTTCGAATGCAGCCGTGCTCTCTTGATGGCGTAAAACGGTTGAACGCTGCCGTGTGTGACGTGTCCTGTCGCAAAATGCGGTGAAAACTCACATGCCCTTAATAATGTGATTAAGGTGTATACATGTCTGTAATACACTTCCATAATGCGACTAAAATAGGAATACTCCACATGTCCTAATTCCATTTGTGTTTACTTCGAGTATGACCTTAACCGGATTAAGGTAATAAAAAATTGCTGTTTACATTGTAGTTTCTTAATCAAAGTATTGTCTTAATCGGGTTAATAGTGGATTTTTGTCCATGTAAACATGCTGATAGTTTATTTCACTTTTTTTTTTTTTACACAGAATTGTCGGCTTATAATCACCTGACACTACCGCACCAATTCTTAAAAAATTATGTAATTTGACTTGTGGGTTTATTTATTTATTTTTATTTTTTGTCTTCAGCAGCTAGCAGAAGTACATCCATTCTGAACATCGGCCAAAATGCGATAGAAGAAGCGTTGTGAAAATCTCTCACGGGCATTTGAACAGGATTAGATTTCTCTAGATGATCACAGTTGGCCAATTAACTGTAGGTAATTTGCTCTGGAATTTTTAGAGGTTATGTTAGGGGAAAACCACAGGCTTGGCAGATTCGGATGGGATTAAAATACATATGTGAAGTACATCTGTGAAACACACATTTCTCTAACGTGCCCCTGGAAAACTAGTCCCGTCCGAATAGTGCTGAAGATATTGTGTTTTTTTTTAAATATAAATAAAATTGCAGCGTAAAACATGATTGCACATGCTCTTCTCGGTTAATAATCAACCATGTATATGTTTAATCTTGTGAAACATTTGCAAGATAAGTTAGTCCCTGTTATCATTTGTTAGCAGCTATAAACAATCGTTTCCCCTCACCAGTTTCTCTGATTCTGTGTTTAAAGTTAATATTTACACGTACAGCTTGGCATGTTACCAAGAAACTACAAAGGCTTCTGTCCTGAAGTGACTCCCGTGACAGAAAATACTGTTACAAAGTGCTGACCCCGGAGACATTTAATGTTAAACATCTCTCTACAGAAAGCTTCACGATGCCAATGATTAGACATTTCTTTCACACTGTTTTACTATTTGTCTTGTTTATTGTATATCCTCTGATATTGAAGTCCTATAAATTAACTGTTGCTATAGAAATGATACTGTATTAGAGCAAGTACATTAATATAAACTTGTAATTTCAGATTAGATCAGGCACTGAGCCTGTATTTCGAGCCTGATTTGTTACTATTGGTACCGGTACTTTTCCACCGCACAGTTCAACTCGACTCTGATTGCTTTTTGCAGGCTTTATACTGTGGATAGTACCTGGTACTTATTTTAATTAATTTTTTTATTTTAGTTTAAAAAGTGCTACTTCTGTTGAGGTTCTGAGCGAGACGAGCACATACTAAATGTGAGCCGTACACACTGAGGGAGTAGGGATTCTCTTTAACCAGTGGTTCTGTATTGTGCCTGAATAAGTTTCATTTAATACATACTTTGCATATGGTCATATTCTAATTGAAAATTATTTCTCATTACTGATAAAGTTACAACAAAGGTTTTAGTCTTAGATTTTTACATTTCTCCCTGTTACAGATTTCCATACAGGCGTTTATCGAAGTCACTCCTGTTGCTGCTGAACCTAACTTGGTCATATCGAGCACCATGTAGTGTTTTGAACATGTTCAATGAACAGAAAAGGTGTTTGGAATATGGGGTGACCCTGTATTTGTTTAGTATCCTTCCTCCCTAATGATGTCCTCGCTCCAACCAATTTAATTTTTAACTGCTATAATAGTTGTTTGGTTCTTGCAGTTAAAAAACTTAAATGTTTAGCTGAGTGCGACCACCTGCTTTGTGACTATTAGCATCATACACCTGCTGCTGGTGTCTTTCCTGCTGAGATGTCTTAACTTTATTCATCTTACTGTCCATGAGCTGATCGTATATTTATCCTTCACACAGGAGACAACAATCGGTCTTGGTCTGTTTGGAATGGCCATCCTGGTTCCATCCGGTTGGGTCCTGGCTAACCTTGAGAGCTACAAGAAGAAGGAGGTCTGAAAAAGTAGTGTGCTACGATCATTTCCTTCAAACGCCTTTCGGGACCACTGGAACCTCTGACCCACCAGTTTACCTTCTCTCACTCACACCAGTCTCTAAAATGTTTTAGTCGATGTACAATGGCTGCGTGATGACCTGTAATCATTGGTGATCTTGCAGCTCTTCTTGTGGATGTTACACACTTAAAATAAAGATGTTATTTAAATCTTAAGTTGTGCTGTGTCATGTCTTGTTGGTTTCATGCGGAAATGCACCTTCATTATTCCACCTGATTGTGATAGTTCTGCTCCAGTGGCATTACCACTGCAGGTAAACCGAATGAAATGATTTGTGAGTTCAGTTTTACAGGTCTAGTGATGGGTTTAAACACGTTTAATATTGTCTTAAGTGGACGGAGCCAGCGCTGCGAACCGGAAGGTTGCGTTCTTGTCACGTGACAGGAAATATTTCCAGGCAACATGGCGGACGAAGAACAAGAAGGGATGACTCAAAAGGATCTCGATGGTGAGCGATTTCACCAACATTGAGCATTTTGTGGGCTTGTAATTGGTTTTGATAAGACGTTCACTCCATACTTTTGCTGAATTAGTTACAGAGGAGTAACTGCTGAGGAGAACTCGCTCATCAGATGCTAGCTGGCTAAAATGATAGCAACGTAGCTGCCAAATCCAGTGCTTTCATCATAATGTAGTACATGTTCGTCTTAGTAAAGTTACGAATTTCAGAGGATTGAAGTTGTATCTGTACACGTATCCTTGTCTAGATTTTAACCGGGACCAAACTAATGTATTATTTACCCCGGGAATTTAACGGCGAAGTAGAGCCCCCTTTGTTTAAGGCACAGGTCCTGGTGAACTCTGACCTGCACATCTGAGTGTTTTCCCTGCTCTAACACGTCGCTTCAGCTATTATATTAATTAACCGCCCTCCGTGTGTGTGTGTGAGTGAGTGTGTGAGTGTCTGAGTGAGTGAGAGAGAGAGAGAGAGAGAGAGAGAGAGAGAGAGAGAGAGAGAAGGGAAAACACTCCAATGTGCATGACTCCAGGGGTACTCCAGGACCAGGTTTGGGTAGTTGTAGTCTAGAAAACTGTCTTTTAATCACGTGTGTACTTTGGCTGTGAAACAAACCATTATAGCCTTCAGTTTATTAGGTACACCTTCATGTGTACATGGAGTCTGAACAGTCAGGAACCAATTGGAATACATTGAGCAAAAATCCATAAAAATATATGTCGACAGAAAATGTGTAGTGCGCACACTGTAAACAAAATGTAGTATCTATAGTTTTACTTACTGAGTTTTCGGACCCTCTGTATTTTACGTTTACATTTATGGCATTTGGCGGTCGCTCTTATCCAGATCGACTTGCACTTATCTCACAGTCTGTATATAAACTCATTGGTCCTTCAATCAGGCACACCACAGGTTCCCAACCTTGGTCCTGGAGGACTGCCAATCCTGGAGTGTACCTTATTCAGTGAGTTCTTCATTAATGAAATAAATTACAGCCCGTTTTGTGTTGTGAAGTGGGTGTGTTTGAGCAGGCAAAACACTAAAATGTGCCAGGATTGGGAACCTCAACAATATAGGTCACTTTGTAAGTGTGTAATTACTGATTGTAGTCTATTTGTTGCCATTTCACATGAGTGACATGGTTGTGTTTTCTGCAGATGCGCATGCTTTAAGTGGAGCAGTGCTTCTGGGGTTTGTATAGCTTGTGTCACACAGGTGCGATGAGAATCCAAACCTCACATGGTGAAACGTGTCTAAATGCTGCATTAACCTAAAGCTCATAACTTGGTATTTCCACATTCTGAGCTGGAGAATCCAAAGAGTACACCTCCTCAGCTTGGATACTAGCAATTGCGATAGTAAGGAAGGCACCCTCAAACCCCAAGTTAAACATATGACGTCAAATCAACATGACTTGATGCCATCGCTTCACTACAGGAAATTAGTTTATAGTAGTATTTACTTTAGATCATTCAACACAGACATGTTATTTGGTTAAATCTATAATACTGTCTACACATTATATGGCTAAAAGTTTGTGCACACCTGACCATCACACTTATATGTGCTATTTTAACATCCCATTACAGATTTAGTCCCCTTTTACTGTCATAATATCCTCTATTCTTCCAGGATGGCTTTCCACTAGATTTTGAAGCATGGTCATGGGGATTTGTGTTCATTCAGCAACATGAGCGTTAGTGAGGTCAGGCACTGATGATGAGAGGAGGCCTGGGGTGCAGTCACTGTTCCAGTTTATTCCAAAAGTGTTCAGTTGGGTTGAGGTCAGATGTCTTCAATGAACTCACTTTGTGCACAGGGGTATTGTCATGCTGGAAAACATTTGAGCCTCTTGCTTCCAGTGAAGGGAAATTGTAATACTTCAACACAGACGTCTTATACAAACGTGTACCATGCTTGGAAATAATGTAGTTCCAAGCTCAGACTTTCCCCTTTCAACATATGGTGGATTACACACATGGTGTACCAATTGGGTAAGGGCTTTGGGTTAGGGCTTTGGACTGCTGATTGGAAGGTTGAGAGATTAAACCCTAGCACCACAATGCTGCCACACTTGGCTCCTTCAGCATGGTTCATAACTGCTCATCTGTATCCTGTCGTAATTGAACAACTATTTAGAACTCCTCCATTAGGGTAGTAGCCTCAATGCAAAGTTTTGAGCTGTAGATAGTCACTCAGCTTGCTTTCTCCTCCTTTTTAGTTTTTCCATCTTGTGTTGGATATGAACTCTATTAATACCCGTTTAAATCAGAGCCAGCAGACTTGATGTAACGTGAACTGTCACACTTTTCCTATGTCCATTCTGTTGACTATTAGACTTCACAATGTATTCAACTATATTTGTTTCATTTAGCATTGAAACTTGATTTGAAAGCAAAGTTTACTTTCAGTTTTTCTTCTCCTTTCTTTTTTTCATCTCCAAACTTTTTCTGTCACTCTACCATCCAGCCATAAAGAACTACTCCAGCACTACATGGAGTCTTGAGGAAGCTGAAGAAGTTTCCAAAACTGAACCATGCAGTAATTTGAGCTAATCACTTGCACTAATGTAGAATGCACTTTGACTCTTAATTACGGTGAATGATTGTATCTGATTAATTGAAATCATTTTGCTGATGTTAATGTAATAGTCAGTGTATTGAGTTTATGTATTTCATAGCCTATTACACTTTGTCTTCCACTTTCCTTTTTGGATGGGTACTGGTTTTTCTTGCTTGCCACTTTAAACAGTTTGAGATGTTAAATGCTTAAACACTGCTGTGTGTAATACACTCGTACCAGTGTCGGTGTTGTGCCGAGAGTCATCCACCACCCAAATAATATCGGTGGATTTACGGTGGTCCCTTTCCATTGACGGCTGGGTGGGGGGTCTGTTATTTTGTTCATAGCAACAGATGGACTGCAGTCAGTAACTGTGTACATAAAAAGTGTATTCAGTGTAACCTTTGTGTTCTGACAGGTTTGAATTGTCTTGCATATGATGAAGCTATTATTGCACAACAAGACAGGATTCAGCAAGAGGTAATACCTGTTCTCTGATTAATATCTGTTTTATTTATAATAAAGTATGAAAGTATAAAAAAGTAAAATGTTTGGTTTGACTCAAAGCAGTAAGCGGACATTGTTTTTTTTTTTTCTTTTTTCCAGCAACTGTGACAAATGATCATTGAGATTAAGAGTTCCTCATTTTTGTGCAAATTTACGGAGCCCTCCACATGACATGCCACAATAAAAAATAAATATATATATATCATGTCCATTTTTGACTAATTTGTTCCTTTGTGTTAGTTATTAATGCCTTCAGGAGAACAAATTAAACAATTTACTTAAAACGAGGGAACGAATGACTAAAGAATTTTGCGATTGCGGAAATGAAGAAAATTCGGAGAAGCTTGCAGTTTTTCGAAATTACCACAGATTTTCTGCAGAATCGGGACAAGACCAGTGTTTGGGGGGCTACTTTGAAACTGTCACTTTTCAAGCTACATGCTACTCATAGTTTGAATAATTAAGCCACAGTCAAGCTACCCTTTTAAAAATAAGTATTGAGCTTCACTACAAATTACTGACAAAATGTAGCTAACTACATTGAAGCTACTTAAACGGGCAACATTTTTAGTATGTCATGAATGTGAATCAGCTTATGTGTATAATTTTGCATAAAGACATTAAACTCAATTTAAATATTATGAATTTATAGTGTTTTATTTATAGACTATCCAAAAATACAGTTAATACTGAAACTGTATATGGCATTGAAATTGAGAGATTAAAACAAGACGGTGTACGTCAAAGTCAAGCTCAAATGGAGGAGATACTGTGAAAGTGAGATTTTAAATAATGTGTAATTATTAGGGCTGTCGGTCCATTCAAAAATGCACTAATTCATTGCGATTAATCTTTGTTCTTTTTAAGACTTTTAATAATTGATATTTAAATGTAAAATCACAGAATAAACACAAAGAAAGTATATCTATTTAGATTTTTTTTTTTTAACTGGGAACACAGATTCTCTCCTGTGAGCAACAGATTTCCATAAAAACACCAGGGCCCACAAAATTGACTGTCAGCTTGAAAGGCATATTTCTTATGCATTAGCAGGAATAATAACAAAATCCAGACCTGTATGTTAAACTTCCAATTGAATTTGCTTACATGGCAATCATTTCTTATTTGCACTAATATAAATGGAAATTAAAAACAACAAATGTATTCCAATTTCAAGTATTTTAAACTACTAAATGAGCCAAACCATTAGTTACCTTCTCACTTACAGGTTTTGTTATTCACCCACGAGCACGGCACTCCTGTAACATACATTGGTGAGGCCCCCATAAAGATACATACAGTAGGGTGTTTTGCCTTGAGGTGATGTGTATAAAGGTGCATTACTTCTGTGGTAATTCAATTCGGCTTTGCAAACTAGAGATTACTTTTATTTTCACCAAAGATCAGTTGGGCAACTTTTTAAAGTGAAAACTCCTTCTTTGTCCATATCCATCTTTAGGAAGGATGGTTCGGGTTTGGCGCCGCTCATGTCGTCTAGTGTGAGAGGTCAGAGGTCAGTCACCACCAGAAGTAAACAAAACACAGCTGCGTTAAAAAAAACACAATTCCGCGTTAAATATTTCAAATTAACAAAGTTCATTTTGACAGCACTAATAGTTATATTATAATAACAATCAGACTGTTGTATTGACATAAAATAAATCATTCAGCATGCACTGATGGACGTATTGAATGATTTTATTTGTAAGTAAACCTATTAACAACAAAGTGTCAGTAATATTCTGTGTATCAGAGAATAAACTCCAGTGTTAATTTATTATGGTATTATAATTTTCCCGCCCAATACATCACGTAACTAACCCCAGTTGGTCGTTTTAAATGTCCATCAGGTGGTCTCTTCCTATCAGTGTTAGGCTCTTAATTCCTGTGAAGCAAGCAGGCACTGCAGATATGCAATGAAGAGCACCACTGTATTTGGAAAAAAGACATAGTGACTGGTCGCGCTACATCGCTACTCGTTTGAAAAACTCGTTACTGTAAACGCTTTTAGTTTACTACTCAACAATACTGGCCAAGACGCATCATGTGTCGTCGTCACAACGCACATTCAGTCAAAGCTGTCTTTGATTCACTTGTGTCGAGCATGAGTACAACTAAAAAGGTCTCATTTTGCCAATTTAAGTAGTTTTCCTATAAAAAAGCACAAAAAACTCTGCAAGTTGCATCGCAAATTTTTCAAAAAAGCCACAGAAAAATCGAGCAATTTTAGCTGCAACAATCACAAAAAAAAAAAAAAAATTTGCAAAATCCTGTATGAACTGCTTAATAAGATGTTTGAACGAATTCTTAATTAGTGACCTAAGTATGTTGTTGTTGTTTTCCCTCCTCATGTCATGTATATGGCTCCGTACAAATTACATGATGGGGTAAACACAAAATTCCAAATGAATAAATCCAATCATGTGATGCATATGGTGCCTGATGTTCTCAGTTCTCTTCTCCCCCAAGTTTTAGATGATTCATGATCTTGATTTCTGTGTACCTCACTTTTAATAGAGCTTGGTTCTAATTGTAGAAAAATGTAAGATACCATTATAGTTTCCAGTGGAGACTAAAACACCATGATGGTCAAAAGCAGCGTTCATTCTTTCAACACTCATTCTCATTTCCCCCCCCTCCGTATTATCAAGCCAGTTTTGAAGCAAGAATAGTGAAATAACTCCGATTAAAGCAACAGTAGTAATAGTACAATATGTGAAGCGCCCTGGGGAAACCCTTCACTTCATGACATTTTTTCTTTTATATAATTCTGAAAACTAAACACTTTTCTGAAACGAAATGTTTAAAACATGTTTTGTTTTTTGTTTTTGCATGTATGTCAACCATAAGAAAAAAAATTCAAGCATTTTAAATTCCAATGCAGAAAACTCAAAACAGAAAGCTGCATTTAAAGCTTCAGACATTTTAACACACGGTATCTGATTACAAACCATTTATATATATGCAGCTGTGGTGCAGGTGGTAGAGCGGGTTGTCCACTAATCGTAGGGTTGGCGGTTAGATTCCCGGGCCGGGCTGAAGTGTCCGTGGACAAGACACTGAACCCCAAGTTGCTCCCGATGGCAAGTTAGCACCTTGCATGGCAGCTCTGCTTCCATTGGTGTCACACATTGGTGTGTGCGTGAATGAGACACAATGTGTCTTACTTTACCGTGTGTGTGTATGTATATATATATATATAGAGAGAGAGAGAGAGAGAGAGAGAGAGAGAGAGAGAGAGAGAGAGAGACAGACAATCATGCTTTAAAACAAGCTTTTTTAAGACATCTTTAGATAGACAGACCATCATCATGTTTGTTAAACATGGCATGAAAATACCCTCATCAAGATTATAAAGTACATCATTTCCTTGTCATTTTGGTGAAGTATATTTTTGGTTTCGTAAATTTGAGGTGCCAAAGTATGTTATAGGCAGAAAGCCCTAATTTTGGCCAACACCTGCTTTTTCATCTACTTTGCCAGAATTCAGCCACAGCAATGTCCAGTGGGTTTTACCAGGCCACCATATATAGGCCTATTTTAAATAAAGGTGCCACAATGATATGTACATAATACATTAGTGGTTGTGATACATCCACTTGAAACATCTCGTGACTTATAATGTGAACACATGGTGTAAGTCTGGGTGAAAATCTGTCTGATGTGCTGCTAACCTGGTTATTGCTTAATTCCAGATTGCCACCAACATTCCTCTCGTGTCAGAACAACAGGATCTCACTATACTTAAAAAAGAATATGCTGAAGATGACACAATTTACCAGCAAAAAATAAGGGTAAGTTGTCATACACGTTTGTAATGTTGCACTGGGTTTTTTTTATGCTGTAGTACATTATGCTGCTGTATCAGCATTTGAAAATGCTGCTAAAAGTTTAATATTGATCAGTAATTCAACAATCCTCTTTAAAAGTAAAAAAAAAATAAATCTAGTTTTCTTTCTCCTAACCAAATAATAATACTTCTACCCCATAACAGGATTATATGTTGTTTAATACCCTCCTGTTTGAAACCATGAAGCTGCAACCAGATAATGTGATGAAATCCATCGTATTGGGATGTGTGAATTTATGATAACCTTTGCTCCCCGGTGTAAACCTACTTGTCTGTTCTATCAACAGGATTTACAAAAGAAGTACTCTTTCATACGGAAGACACGGCCTGATGGAAACTGCTTCTACAGAGCCTTTGGTTTTGCGTACTTGGAGTCATTGCTGGATGACAGTAAAGAACTACACAGGTGATTTGTCACTCACACTAGTAATCTCGCTGATAGACTGATGTCTGTATGCAGACGTTATGCTATTAGCTACATGTATTAAAATGGAAAATATTTGCACTTGCAGATTCAAAGCCATTGCTGCCAAGAGCAAACTGGACCTCGTGAGCCAAGGTTTCACAGAGTTCACCATCGAAGATTTTCACAACACGGTACGTGAATCAGTCTGATATGTAGATGGGATAAATATGACCTAGAGCATGGATCACTTATCGAGCACAGTGCCATGAGTGTTCTGGCTCTAGTGAGTATCACACTTTGTTAGTATACTGTAATAATTGGAGCAGAGTTATATGGGCCATTCTACAGAATTGGTGCAAACTGTGTTCCCACAACCAAAAAGCACATTTTAAAAGCATTTAAATATTCAAATCTTAGATGTTCACTAAGGCCCTTCTATTATCTATTGAAACCCACAATAATATTTAAAATATCAGTAAGCTTAATATACATATAAACTCATCATTTATTGGGTATTTTCAATTGGGAGGTTGCTGTCCCGAACCCTAATCCTAAATTTCAACTAATGAAAATGATATTGAATTCATTTTTGCATTTTATTCCGTTGTTATTTTTAAAAATATCTTTTAAAATGTTTTTCTAGAAAAAGTGACATTTATTTTTCATTTTCATTGTAAATCATGAAACACATTTTCATGTCATTACCAAAACAGTGTATGTTTTATTCCATTGGCTGAGACTGATTTTTAACCAAACTGTCACAGCGCCGTCAGTCACGAACTCCAGCTCCCAGAATGCTTCGCGAACGCGCATGCGCTCATCGTCTCCGGAGTTCTAAAACCTCTGACAACTGTTCCCAATCTCATATTCACCCTGCCAATAGTATTTAGGAAAACACGCACCATGATCACACTGCGAAGTATACGC
>JAOUWY010000035.1:13576653-13594302 GCA_025728095.1 Prietella phreatophila
TCACGCTGTGCACTACGAACTTGACCTGCCTCCCAGTCATCTACTCCTGCGCTTGTGTCCTACGTAACCGGGTGACACAAACCCTGCATTTTTGATCAGGAAATATTCCTGTGTCCCTCTCTGTCATAGCTACAATGAATTACATAACTGTACTCACATTTTGTTTATTTCCCCCAAATAAAGAATTAAGTGTTCCATTTTGTCACAACCAAAACAGTGAGGTCACAGCCAAATCTTCACCACATGTTTCGGTCATGACTGTTTTTATAGTGACAATTTTAGATGAACTGCTGTACACAACAACTAAATTTTATGGAATAACACCCAAAAAAGTTTGCTTAATTGTAGAAAAAAAGGTGTTTGGTAGTGATTTTTCTGAAGTTACACACAGATTTTTGAACACATTTACCTCAAAATGATGGGACCTATCTACTCACCATATAGCTATGAGAGAGAGGGACAAAGGAATACTTCCTGATCATAAATGTAGGGGTGTGGTCAAAATCAGTCTCTGCCAATGGACTAAAACTTTTTTTTTTTTTACATAAAGATTCATGATTTACAAAGAAAATTATACAATAATACATTTTTTTATAACTATATAAACAATCAAAAAAAATATTTTTAAAAACAACTATGTAATAAAATGTGAAAATGATTTCAATTTCATTTTCATTAGTTGAAATTTAGGGGTTAGGATTCGGGACAGTCATTCTGTAGAATGGCCCATATCTTAGCTTGTCAGAGTGTTTTTTTTGTTTGTTTGTTTGTTTGTTTTTTAGATATAACTTACAGTATTATTTGGGGAAATAGTTTCTTTCTTTCTTTCTTTCATTCGTATTTAAGTACTAAACTATGACTAGTCTAACTGAGCTTATTTTAGAACACGTGAAGGTGAAGCATGGTGCACCACATAGCTGTCTGCCTTCATACTTTATGTGTATGTTTTGTGCACCAGAGGGCGTAATGTGAAAAGAGAGAATGAAAATCTCACGTGTACTGCAGAAAGAAAAAATGAAGCAGCTATGTAGTGGATGAGAGATGCTGAGAATCACTACTGCTGATGTCTGGGCTCTAAATCACAGACATAGTGCTGTTGGGTATTAAATCTGCCTAGATAACTGCTGTAAATAATACTGTGTCATGTATAGCCTATAGCCAAGTAAGCACTTACATTCAGATGTGTTGCACATGGTGCATTGTTACTACTTTGAGATTTGGATTATATGTAAACTTACCACCTCCATGAGTGGAGTCTCAATGGAAAACCATTGCCTGATCTTTTTCCCTTCTTGAACTGTTCAGTTCTAGTGAGCTTGTGCCCACTGTAGCCTCAAGTTCCTGTCAGGAGTGAAACCTGCTGTGGTCTTCTGCTGATGTAGCTCCTCCGGTTCAAGCTTTAGCATGTTGAGCTTTTTTTCTCAGCTGTCTAGGTCTTTAATATGCATATTTATACACCTCCATAAGTAACCTTCAAGTTCATTTTACTTTTGCACCTTGGAATTTGACACTCGTAATTTGTAACTTGGGTGCATATCACTGAGTGCTGATATTCTCAGAGCATGTTCATACCCTGTCTGTAGAGACCACACATGGCAGCTTGTTGTAGACCCTGGGTCAATTCCCTGCTACTCTGAGGAAACCATTTGGAATATGATATGTCTCATGTGGAAAATGTTTTTTTCACCTCCCTTGCTGCTTCCAGTTCATGGACCTGATCGAGGTGTGCGATAAGCAGCCGTCCATGGCAGAGCTGCTCAACTCCTTCAACGAGCAGAGCGTGTCCGACTACCTGGTGGTGTATCTGCGCCTCGTGACTTCGGGCTACCTGCAGAGAGAGGATGAGTTCTTCCAGTACTTTATAGAGGGCGGACGTACCGTGCGAGAATTCTGCCAGCAGGTGAGTGAGCTAACATTTCATCATTTCCCCGCAGAATTGTCGATTGAAAGATGGTCTGTTTTTTATTTAGAATTATTAAATGCTTTGGGACTGGAATATCTGAGTTCCTGTTGAATACAGATTGATTCTGATCAGTCAGAAGGTGTTGGTTAATTTTCTATAACAGCAGCTTTGACGGTAGCTTCAGCAGCAAAATTTATAATAGTGCCCTCGTTCTCTTATAGTATTGTTTCTAAACTAACAGCTTGTGACAGGAACATTTAGATAGAGACCTTTGCATTATGGAAGGAGTCTCCAGTGTCAGTGCTTTGTAACAGTAACTATATAGCTGCTCTAACATACATGCTAACAAGAATAAGAACCTTACACAAGATTGTAGTAGACTGTATAATTAGATCAAATGTACAATATGCCGTTCTTTTAATAAATGATTCATTGTTAGCGTCGGGGAAATTGCTGTGGTATAAGTGGGACAAAACGTTTCCAGATGTGCTTTAATTGGAAAATAATAAGCTTTGCGGTTCTAATAACATCATCTCACCCTATGGTTAATTATTTCCCTATAACAGCATAGCTGTTATGTTTTATTCTTTACATAATAAAAGCCAGTTATTTTTCCAAAATGCAACTGCAGATCATGGAGAACTGTTTCTGTTATACTAGAGAAAGGTGAAGAGGGTCGTGTATCTTTGAGGGCATTGTAGATGATTCTGTATACTTTTGTCATGCAGAACCACCATGTCAAGAATGATACTATTCAGTATAAAAAATTTCAGGTTTCAGACCACCATTCTTAATTTGGATCAGTAATCTCGACAAGTATGGTTTGTTTAGGTCAGATTTTAAAATTCTGTTCTACAGTGTGGAACTAATTGTTACTGCTATTGTCACTGCATACTGTGTGTGTGTATACACACACACACACACACACACACACACACACACACACACACAATTATATATATATATATATAATTATGTTGTGCTGGTCATGTTGACCAGTGAATAACAATGTGTTAAAAGGGGTTTGTTTTGTCTATTTCCATAAATATAGTTTATATCAAATGCTACATCTGTTACTATCTTGAGAAGGACACATTGGGATTACAATCAAAGTGTTTTCCTTTCTGTTGACCAGGAGGTGGAGCCCATGTCCAAAGAGAGTGACCACATCCACATCATTGCTCTAGCACAGGCCCTGAACGTGTGTATCCTGGTGGAGTACATGGACCGAGGGGAGGGAGGCACAGTCAACCACCACGTCTTCCCCGAGGATGGAGAACCCAAAGTGTTCCTCCTGTACAGGCCCGGTCACTACGACATACTGTACAAATAGCTGCTCAGGAGCAGTTCCCAACATCCCTGCGTGGTATCGTTCGAGTTGACTTCAAAGCTGTGAAACATGAATTTTAGGAGTCCAATACTCAGTCTCACCGTCTTTTTCTCAGCGCCCCAAAGACAATCAGATTTCTGAGACTTCAGACCCTGGACATTGTACAGCTCCCTTTTTTGTATAAGTCCAAACCCCTACTCTTCTTCACATATCCCATGCTTATCGCTGGAATATTTTCTCTTGGTTTAACCTCTGTGTTTTATTATACTGCTTGTGTTCTTCGTGTTTGAGTGTGAGAATAAACATTTTGCAATAGACATCATGATTTTCGCATCAATCTGGTCATTTTATTTGAATGAGCATTAAAATGACAGCAGATTCACTGAGTTAAGGAAGTGAATGAAATCACATGTACAATACGCCAAATCGCTTAAAGAAGAGCAGTGAAGAAGTTTGCTGCTTTGCCATCTTTCTGCTCCACCAGGTTTTGGGAGAAACAAAAGTCTGGAGGAATGAAGACCATGGGGTCCTCTATGCCAATGACCATGTCGAAGAAGCTGAAGAAAGAAATGTGAGTGTGTCATGCGTATACTACAAATATATTAGTGCATTTTTATAGATATAAATATTTTATGATTACCATCATATATTGAACATAATGTCCCATTAGTCTGTGCATAATATGGACAAAACTAAAATGTT
Organism: Prietella phreatophila; assembly: GCA_025728095.1. NCBI lineage: Eukaryota > Metazoa > Chordata > Actinopteri > Siluriformes > Ictaluridae > Prietella > Prietella phreatophila. Next base: position 13,580,589 of record JAOUWY010000035.1, read on the forward strand.
ATTATATTAAGGTATCTTAGTCAATATTGGTGCTCTAGTGGTATAATGGGTGAAATACAACAACATTAATCTCCTTAATTCCAGCACCAGCTCCACGATGTTGGCTGCACAAGAATTTTATGCTTTATCCTGGCGTAACATAAATATTTTAGTCTTCTCCCCACTCCCAGCATGCCCACTTTAACTCAGGAAGGTGCAAGACAGCTGGTACTACAGGACCAGGGTTGGTTAACTGTGTGCTATGTGATCCAAATACAAATTGCTTTTGCATGCATGTACAAGAGGAATGCTACTGATTCTGTGTCCAAATTCATCCCGTTCACTAATAATACATTTCTGCAGCATGGAAAAAATAGAGTATATAAATATATTTGTATTACTGCAATTTTTGTACACTTTTGTTTGAAAGCATGGCATGTATTTTTGCCCACAGCTAAAGGATGTGGTTGCGCTGGGCAGTTATCAGATTCCTGACATGTTTTTCGTCCCGAACAGAAGGAGATGGAGTAGAGTGACTGACAGGCAAATTACTGGTGCACCTGTCGTGTATTAATTTGTAATATATTGTGATCTTATTAATACACCAAACCGTTAATTAAATTCAATTTGGATTGACCTAAAGCCATAATTGTACCTTAGCAATTAAGGCTTCTGTAATAACAGCATTCCGAATACCAATATTGCAGCAAGGATTCCAAGCTTATATATTTTGTATTTATATGATTTTGGGTGAGATAGATTTAAGAAATTGTTTACTATTTTAGTACATTTTCATTTTAGTGTTTTTTTTTATGTTCTTTTAATCTTTTAGTAAAGTTGTGTGTAAATGTTTTCACAGGCCAAACTGAGCAAAAAAAACTGCCAAATTTCCCCAAATTTTAAATTATTGTTTACTTTTAAATTACCAAGTGCATTAACAGCATTTTATTTACATTTAGTAACACCCACAAAAGTCTATAAAAGGGAAAGCTCAGCTAGCTGAAAATTACAAAACGACAACTAAATAATAGATAGATAGATACAGCGCCCCTTAAGAATGGTGTGCGCTAAATCTTCTAGTAATGCAAGTCAGCCATTAGAGCACATCGGCTATCATAGATACACATTAACTCTTCCTCCTTTTATAGTGCATCATTAATTTGTTCCTAATTGAATGGCTAGTCTTACTTGTCTTCATTTATGGATTGGTTGCTCTTTAGTCTTTAATGTGAAATGACAATGTTTTGCAAAAAATATTTAATTAGATTCATGTGTATATTTGAAATCAATCTGATTTAAACTTGTGAACGGAATCTGTATATACATTTGAAGCAACTCATCACCAGTTGATTGGAAGCGGATCAATCAAGGTTTACATTAGGGAGTCTCCTTATGGGTAAAGTTACATAAACTCAGGAGCGCTCATAGAATGTGGATATTTTCTGAATCAGATGATCTTGAACACTACATTTCTTGTTTAAACGCTCCTACGACTTATTTATTCATAGGAATGACTAAATTCATTTGTATAGAGCTCAAGATGGAAACCAGTCACATTTGTGTGACTGTACTTGCTGTATGTTCCCCAGATCGCTCAAGTTTTACTGCTTGGCATTTTATCCCAGTTCTATAGCAGTAACCCAGATGGTCTGTGTGAATCTTTGTGTGCGAACATGAAAAAAGTTCCAGTGTTTTGTGCAGCATTTTCATACGACTGTTTTAAAATCCCAACCTTGACAGAAAATGGCCCACACCATCGACGTGATACATGCTGACGATGGGAATGCAGCCGAACTCCGTAAAGGTAAGGGAGTAGTTTGCTGAAAAAGAGGTACAGAAAACAGAATGAATCCGGTGCTGATTAGTGAGTCCTGAATGACTGTTATGTTCAGTGTAACTGTTTATAGTTTACCCTTTGTCTTAGCATCTGATCCCACCCAGTTGTTGACCAGCAGGCCCTGTGCGGGAGCAGACAGGCTTCCCAGGACAACCTGAGCCCTGTGCCGGGCATCAAGGGGAATCGCAATGGGAGTGAATGTAGCATCGAGAGAAGCCTTAATACAGCTTTTGTTGTGGTAACTGATGTCAAAATAAACCTTCTGAAATGAGTACAACATGAGAGTATGAGTGTTGGAGTTGCCATCGCTTAGAAAATCTCAAACATTTCTGATTCATTTTTAAAGCTGAATCAGAAATTTTACTTCATAATAGCCAGGAGCGGCTTGTGACCACAGTCGAGTCTAACACACTTGACTCAAGCTCACCGTCCACTTTAATAGGAATACCCAAGGCATCTGAGGCTATCAGGGGCTTTTCAGTCTCACTGAAGCTGGATAGTTGAAGACAGGAAAAATTAATTTTTATATTTTAAACTTTCCAGTTTGGTTTTCAGATTCTTGTTCTTGTCTGACAGGAGTGGAAGCTGATGTGGTCTTCTGCTGTTTTAGCCCATCCAACCCAAGCTTCGAATTTTTGTGCATGCTGAGATGCTTTTCTACTCACCGTTCAATTCAATTTTATTTGTATTGCGCTTTTTACAATAGATGTCTCAAAGCAGCTTTACAGAAATATCAACACAGTATACAGAAATTAAAGGTGCGAATTTATCCCAACTGAGGAAGCCACTGAGTGGTGACGGTGGCAAGGAAAAACTCCCTAAGATGTTTTAAGAGGAAGAAACCTTGAGAGGAACCAGACTCAGAAGGGAACCCATCCTCATCTGGGTACCAACAGATAGTGTGAAAAAGTTCATTATGGATTTATATGAAGAGTAGATGAGAGCTCCATCCAGACTCAGGACATCCGAAACGGATCAGGCAGGTCCGGAGAGCAGAAAGGATCAGGATCTCCAGTATCTTCATAAAATTGTGTGTGGCTCGGCAGAAGACATAATATAGCATACACGTATTCTTAAATTTAATAGGAACACCTGTACTCCTGCTCATTTATGCAGTTATGCAATCAGCCAATCATGTGACTGCAGCATAAAATTGATCATATCAAAATGGATAACGTGGATAACTCACCACAGCTATAAAGAGTGATTACATGAGTTACTATATCCTACCTGGAAGCCTGAACCAATCTGGCCATTTTTCTCTGAAATCTCTTATCAACAAGGCATTTCCACCCAAAGAACTGTCACTCACTCAATGTTTTTTTTTTCACACCACTCTGTATAAAGTCTAGACACTGCTGTGTATGAAAATCCCGAGAGATCAGCAGTTTCTGCAATACTCAAATCAGCCCATCTGGAACCAACAACCATGCCATGGGTAAAGTTACAGAGATCACACTTTTTCCTCATTTTGATGATTGATGTGAACATTAACTGAAACTCTTGACATTATCCTTTTTGATTTGATCAATTTCATGCTGTAGTCACATGATTGGTTGATTGCTTGACTGCATAAATGAGCAGGAGTACAGGTGCTTATTTTAAAGTTAAGTATACGTGTATGCTATAGGTTACTATCTAGTGAATTTTTAGAGTATCCCAACAATAGACAACAATATAAGAGTCAACAAAATACAGTCATCCAGCATATAGTCTAGCAGCTTGTTTTGAGTAGTTTTTGTCCAAGTTCGTTCGATACAGCAGGAGAGCTTGCCAGGTTTCAGCAAAATCTCAGAACAACAAATTAAGGTATCTTTAATAACACTGGTAGTTAATACTTAATTAAAAAAAAAATTACTTCTTTGAAAAGTAGAAGTCGATCCACAAACACGTCATGCTCGCCTTCCTTCCCAACTGCAACAACACGAATCCTCTCCTCGAAAGCATCGTAGTAGAACTGCTCATACACCATTGTCTTCCCCTCAGGAAAGTCCTGTAAAAGACATGATGTTAAGGACAGAGCTTTTCACCCAGAGATGACAATGAGATTTATCATGTAATGCCTCTCATGAAGCAATTAATACACATTAGATCCACTTACTACAGCTAACTTTCCCTGGAGGTACGGTGGTGACCCTGTGGGAAAGGAAGAGGAACAAAAAAGGGTTGGTGGAATAGTTTTTAAGACATCTCTCTTTAAAAAAGCTAAGCCAAAAGCAATTAAATAATCTAAATAAATAGGAAAAAGTGGTAACATCAGTGATGATTTTTTAAAAGTATGTGTAATTATTATAAACAGGAACTTCCCTGAACTTGAAAAAGGACAGAACAATTTTGGGGAAGTTATCAATTGTTCCAGGAACTGCCCTTAGCCTTCTTTAGTGTGATTTAAATAAATAGGTTTTCTTTTTGTTTTGCAAAACACAGATGTTTCAATTCCTGGTTCTAACACTCATATGTAGTGGAGAGAAATAAAACAAGGTGAAGTTAAGGTGTAGTAAGAAATCCCCCAATCAATATTATAACAAAGACATTGTCAGCTGGTGGACCAGTACAATAACAACCTGTTTGTAGTTCAATCACATGACACATATGTAGCATTTTACAGCCAATCACGTGCATGTCAGTCATTTAGCTAAAGGCAGCTCATCGAGAAAGGATGGGGTTTTTTTTCCCCACTTATGTTCATAGATTTTAAAAAAATGTATTTAAACTGTCTGGTATGCTTTGCAAACTGATCCTGAAAACAGAATGTTTAAAGATGAATGGAAAGAGAGCCTGTGACAATAGTTAAAAATAGTAATGTAAAGCACCACTACAAACAAAACAATCACTTCAAATTGTCTCATTTATAGCCATAAACTAATTATTAATGTTGAAGGGTAACTTTTGTTGCCGTTCGGTCATGTTAGTCACCCAACCAGACCTTTTCAAGCAAGGAATTTTTCATTTATACGCATGGACATGTCACATGCTATAGATCCAGATTGAGATCGGGATTAAAATAAATGAATAAATTGACTTTTGATGTAGTCAAGTGTAGAAATCCCAAAGTCAATATAAGACAATGCCATATTTGCCATTTTGAATACCAAATAGATACAGTACATGCATCTTAAAACTAAAGGTCAAACTAGACAGCAATCATTCAGATTAAAAGCAAGACGGAAATGTCATTATGTTGGACTTACTGCAGTGGTGAGGTTTCTGAGTGAGGGCACTGAGCAGCGCGCTCATGATGATTGTAAGCACCAAAGCAGCCTGCATGTTTCCAAGACGATTCTGGCAAAATGAACACACAATAGCACAATTACACAATGACGAGGGTTTTATACTGTCCTGCTCAGCTCCAACCCCAGTATTCTCCACATTTTCCTTCTCACTAAGCCTGGATTACAACCACAAATCTGACTTCATATAGTTGATAATTAACTTAGTTAAACTGACTTTGCACAGAGGTGCTAGAAATACCCAACAGCAAAAGTGCAATAAAAACTCTAGCAAGAGTTGACCCTTATGGAAAAAGCAAATGCATTTCATGTGATCACATGAATTTCACCATGTTATGCCCTGATAGTGAACATGTGATTATATATGAATTACACGTTGAAAAGAATTATTTGTTTGAGAAAAAAATTAAAAATGAAACCTGTCTTACAAAATTAAATGAATAGTATGAGAAATCACATCTAAAAAATAAAAACATGACCTAGATCGGAAAAATGTATGTTTGAAAATGAAACTAATCGTAAAAAAAAAAAGTCACCTGAACTTCACTTTATGTTAAAATGGTTTTATTTTTCACGTGTAATTTCTCACACATTTTCAGAGGTTCATTTATCTCATCTATGATTTTACTTTCAGATGCCATAGATGTGAAAAATCAATTATGTGAGAAATAATGTGAAAAATAAAACCATTTGCGACACATAATGTGAAGATCATGTGACTTTTCTATAACAGGATGTACAACTTTATATTCTTCTCTCAAGCTAAAGTAGAAAGTTAGAAACTATTACATTTACTTAAAAAAAAAAAGGAAGGAAGTTCAAGAAAGATTCAAAAAGAAAAAAAACCTGCCTCAAATCACACACTGGTTTTCATTACTGATGAGTGAGGTTAGTGCTTCTTTCACCAAGGTACCACAGAACGCACAAAAAGCATGTAAGTTAACATCTAAGGCTAAATAGCAGCAGCTTTATAACTACATTTCTCAGATGTAAGCTAGCATTGTAATATCTCTGACAATAAAATAAAAACTGCCATGATACTGTAAATACAAAGTGTATGTAGCAGCAGATAGATTAGCATGATGGATACTAAGCCTTATTCTTGCAGTCACATGATAAAGACTAGATTTGCCAGCAATTTTAGACTTCTTGGTGCTGAAAGGTCAATTTCTGACTTTACAAATATGTGATTATAGAGAAATGCAGTGATGTAGCGTTTGAGTAGAAAGTACATTTGTTTTTAGATGTACTGAGTAAAAGTGAATGTGCTAGGTGAAAGAACAGTTATTTAAAAACAAGATTTAAGCAGAGTATCATAGTATTGTTACTTCCCATGTCTTGGCCTGTATGAATTCGGATGACTGGTGAATGCATACAGCTCAGTGGACATAAAAAGATACTAAAATATCTCAGAGGCAACTTTTCAAAATAATTTGTATCAGAATGATATCTTGTTGTTTACTTCATGTTGAAGCATGTCACATCTTTTTATAGTTTTTCGTTTGTTTGTTGTTGTGTCATATCTCTGTGCCCCTCATGGTGTATCTTACTGGCAAGTGCGTGCAAGGAATTACAGATGGCACCAGATAAAGTCTGAAATGGAATGACAGATCCAGACTCACATGACCATGAATAATCTTGGTTTATTCATCTGTAGGGTCAATGTTCAACTGCAAGTGCTGGTCATATGACTATTTACAACTATGAACACTTGGCATATAATTCATTCCTGCTTTTTTTTTTCTTTTTTCTTTTCATACGCTTGCTTTTGATGGTGGTACAAAGACAAATACAGCAGAGAACTATGAAGATGCTAATGTTTATTTCACTGCCATGAGCCACGCACCCTAAACATAATGAAGTAGTAATTTTAAAAAGGAAAGTAGAATTAATTCATTAACCCAGCACAAATACACTAGTCAAGTTAAGACTTACATACTAGCGGTGTAAAGCAGTGTCTGTATCTGTGTAGTGTTCTAAATATCTGTATCTGATTTATGCTATTGCTGATTTAAGAAGTCATTTTTAAAATTTATGTAATTTTTGACCATTCATTCTGAATAATATATTTGTTCTTGGTTAAATCTATATTCCATACACTAAATGGCCACCTGACAATTATATCCATATGTGATTCTTAACCAAATTGATGCCAGAAATTTTGAAGCCACAGCTGTCTAGAATATATTGTATACTTTTGCATTATAATTTACCTTCACTGGACCTCATAGGCCCAAACCTATTAGAGCATGACAATGCCTCTGGACACAAAGTGAGCTCCATGAAAACATGGTTTGCCAGGGTTGGAGTGGAAGTACTCAAGTGACCTGCACAGAGCCCTGACCTCAACCCCACTGAAGACCTTTGGGGTGAACTGAAACCCAGACTGCACCCCAGACCTCCTCGCCTAACGTCATTACCTGACTGCACTAATGCTCTTGTGGTTGAACACAAATCCCCACAACCATGCTCCAAAATCTAGTGGAAAGCCATCCCAGAAGATTGGAGGTTATTATATTATATTCTCAACTTGTTTTCTACTTTCCAAGTACTCCCATACCACCCACTGCTACACTCCCTCCACTGGCTTCCTGTAGCTGCCCACATCACAATTAAAAGCACTGATGCTTGCCTACAAAGCCAAAAATGGACCAGCATCCATCCATCTTCTACCGCTTATTCCTTCTTCAGGGTCGCTGGGAACCTGGAGCCTATCCCAGGAGTCATTGGGCACAAGGCAGGGTACACCCTGGACAGGGTGCCAGTCCATCGCAAGCACAATCACATACACACTCACACTCACATACACACTCACACACCCATTCATACACTACGGACAATTTAGACACGCCAACCATGCATGTCTTTGGACTGGGGGAGGAAACCGGAGTACCTGGAGGAAACCCCCGCAGCACGGGGAGAACATGCCCTGGACCAGCACCCACTTACCTCAAATCACTTATCACATCTCACATTGCACCATGCTTCCTCTGATCTTCTAGCACTGCTCGATTGGTTCCGCCATCTCTCAGGGTACAAGGAAGGTCATGCATCAAGACTCTTCTCTGTTCTGGCACCTACTGTAGGTGGTGAAATGAACTTCTCCTAGATGTCCGAACAGCTGAGTCACTGGCAGTCTTCAAACGACATCTAAAGACCTACCTCTTCCTGAAGTATTTAAATGAGCACTTTTCATTAAAAAAATTACTTACTATATTACCTCAGAGTTTTAAGACTAATGGTATTCTTAGTCCTTGACCTAGTGAACCAGTATTGGGATATATTTATTGATAGAAACTTCAAAGCACTTAATATATAATATATATAAATGAGATAAATGCATGTCCCTCTGGATAAGGGTGTCTGCCAAATGCCATAAATGTAAATATAACCGCAAACAAAGGACTAAGTCTGGAATGGGAAGTTCAACTACACATATGAGCCAAACTTTTGACAATATAGTGTACCTTTTGTATTTTCACTATGGTAACTTAATCACTTAAAGAATACTTACAGAATAATATGCTTTAGGATGAATAACTGAGTGCTAAACTGACAGTTTAATAGGTTAAATTATTTAAATACTTTTACAGTATTAAAATTGTAACAAAAGGATCAGGATCTGCATGGATGTTGGTGCATATGGATTTATTTAGGTAGCACAGGCATAGTGGAGTTTAAGTTATACATCCCTCTGACGAACACAGCAGGGAGTACCGAGTTTCAACATGTGCAAAACATTCTTGAGGTATTACAGAGGTATATGTAGGTCAAGTGCCTACTTTTATTTACACCTCTCACGTGTCTCAAATGCCATCAGTACAGGTTCTTTCTTTGTTTACAATTAAACCTCTGTCATAAAAGTGATTACAATTATATGAGTTGAAACATCATAATGTTGTTTAGATGTTAAAGTTTAGCTCCATCAGCTTTGACGCGTGCTGTTTGCACGAAAAACCACATGCTTTTCAGTATATGACAATGCAATTTCATACATGCAACGCCAGAATTCTTGGCACCCAATTCATGAACAAATGACTGCAGAAAATAAAGTTCACACAGAACGACGTACAGTTCCAATAACAAGAATCCTGCTAATCCAAACACTTTCTCGCATGAATGTCTCCAGTTAAATACCCTGGCACCTGTGTCCTATTAGCACCTGCAAACTTGAACTGTTTAAATAAACCAAAGGCAGAGGCTTGTGTCTACCATGTGCTTGTGGTTGAGTCATTCCAAGCAATCTAACATTAATTCTTATGTTGGGGACTCTAGTGATGAAGACTGGCCATCGGGAGATTGGGGAGAAATCCCAAAGGTCTGGTCTGTTTTGTGACTCATTTTGACCTGTGTGTGTTTTGTTTGTTTGTTTGTTTGTTGTTGTTGTTGTTTTTAAAATCCCACTCCCACCCACTGCCAAAGGAATGGTGACAATCCTGCCCACAACTAAAGTTCATAACTGCCTTCTAAATCCATCCATCCATCTTCTGTACTGATTATCCTACACAGGGTCATGTGGAGCCTGGAGCCTATCCAAGGGAATTTAGGGCACAAGACACCCTGGACGGAGTCCATCACAGGGCACAGTCACACACACTAATACACCAAGGACAATTTAGAGATGCCAATCAGCATACAACTTATGTCTTTGGTCTGGAGGAGGAAACCCCTGGAGCACGGGGAGAACATGCAAACTCCATGCACCTAGGTGGAGGTGGAAATCGAGCCCCCAGGTGTGCGAGGCAAGAGTGCTAACCACTAAGCCACATTGCACCCCCTGCTTGCAGTATTTGTCAGTAAACTCAGTTGGTTCTATTTCCAAAAATATAAATTAGTAAAACCCTTATCAGGAAAAGCATTTCAGGATAAAGCAGTTATTGACGATTGAAGGTTTTAAATTGCCCAACAACCCCCCCCATCTAAAAAGCTCCCACGTTATTCATTGTGGACTTACTTTTTCCCTGCAAGGCTTATACCTGACTGCCCACTCTTGTGACATTTTCTTATTGGGTTCCATACTTTCCCAGCTCTAATGCATACCAATATTCAACATATTCTAGCCCAAACTCTGATTGCCTCTAGTAGGAGGTTAAAGGCTGGTTAGTAGTGAAACAAGATCACTGCTCAAAACATATATGAAAATCAACCTGGTTAGACTGAAGTTTCCTGTTATTTAAGATTACTCTCTGAGTACCACTACAATGAATACATGTAATGCAATAGTGCTGCATAATGTTCCAAAATCAATGCCATTTCAATAATGGGTTTACAAACAGGCCCACATGGACCAATGCCTTACGTTGGTATTACGTTTTCAAAGACCCTAATAAATATTATTCCACATGTTGATTAGAGAGAAATAGCCTGACTGTCAATGATTACATGAATATACTTGTTTTTTCTGTCAGCAGTGTTTGTAAAATGACATCAACCTGCCATTTTCTGCTCATTATTTTAATCTTGTTGGTATTGAACATGCCAAATGTGTCAGGTTGAGACAGTTTGGGGGAAGACCCAAAGGGATCTTTAGGGGAAATATGGCATATTTCAAAACATTTTTTCCTGCAGTTGGTGTTTGGGAGTGGTACATCATTGTCACCATTGTTAGCCTTTTTGAAATGCAGTATCAGTCACCCCAGTGCAGTATTCCATGATTTATATTACATGTAGGTATTTCACATGCTAACAAGACATAATAGATAGGGTTTAGCCAGAAGGAGTTGGCCATGTTGAGATGATGACCTCCAGCTATAGCATGATTGATGGACACGCAAGTTCAATGGGGACACATAAGCTTGTTGGATCTGCTTGCTGCATTTCACACACCCTCTAGCCATACTCCCGAAGAGCCTCCGACACATTCTTACCATGAAGCAGGCATAAATAATTTAAGGATATATTTCTGAAGTACACTATATAATGCAAGACAGTGCAGGCATGTACAGAGATGGCTGTGGAGGACAGTGAGGTACTGATAATGCCAGCTATCAGTCCATACAACATGTATGAGTAGCATGTACTTAGGCATGCCTTTGATGTTTACCATCCATGCACTCTCCATGTTATCATAAAACATCTGGAGTAGAATGACCCGGCAGCAATTATCTTTTATTTTCATTCACTGGATGTTTTATAGTTTTTGATTTACTTTATCTGCTGGTCATATATCAAGGTATTTGTGACAGCCAGGAGAGCAAGCTTGCTTTTCAATCACGGAGACTTAAGATGAGTGTTTGTGTACAGGAGAAGGTTGAGTGTAGGGCGTGTAATTAGTGGGCTTGCTTGTGCCAGGTGGGAGAGGAGGGTTTCCAAAAGCCCTGAAGTGTCCAACTGTGGAAGCAGAGATTTGCTCAGGGTGACACCTGGCTCACAGCCTTGTGGGGTCCATGGAAAATAGAGACATGCTGTGCAAAAGCAATGTTTGCAGAATGCATTTCTGCACCAAATAATTGATAGTATACCAAGCGTGAAGGCGTTTGTCACAGTTACAAAATCTGTAGTCGATATGTCTTGTTGCAAAGTTCAGTTATTTTGTAATGTTTGCAAATATGATCGTTCTGACTACTGCATTCCTGGGATCCCTGATTCTTTATTTTGCACATCAGAGCAACATGCATGGTCATCAATGCACTATGCAAAAGTTCTTGTGGCCTCACATCCCTGCGTTTTCCCACTCACAATTTTCTTCCTTCTAAATTTACATTCCCTGTTATATGTCCATTGTTTTTCATTTAGCCTTGATAGGTGGACAGATAGCATCTAGTTGACAGTCATTTGTCATTTTTCTTTGCATCTCACTCATAGAAATATTGACTCACCTGGCTGCCTGCTGTAGCTGTTATATGGTTTGGGAGGTCTTTGGAATTTCTTTATGAAAGGTTTATAAAATGTCTTCTCTAGCAGGTATGAGACAGTGTTAGATGCAAGTTTGGTGTGTTTATTGAAAATCACAACGCAGACAAGGGCAAATCCAAAATCGTAAGACAAAGTCATACTAAGTGTCAGACTACACTAGACTAAGTGCTCTAAGACTCATACACATGGGTTTTTCCATGTTGTTCCCCAATAGTTTGGGTCTGCCAGTTCACATGTTTTAGTCACATGTATGTCTTGTTGCAAAGTTCAGTTATTTTGTAATGTTTGCAAATGATCGTTCTGCCTACTGCATTCCTGGGATCCCTGATTCTTTATTTGGCACATCAGAGCAACATGCATGGTCATGCATGCACTATACAAAAGTTCTTGTGGCCTCACATCCCTGTGTTTTCCCACTCATGATTTTCTTCCTTCTATATTTACGTTTCCTGTTATATGTCCATTGTTTTTCATTTAGCCTTGATAGGTGGACAGATAGCATCTAGTTGACAGTCATTTGTCATTTTTCCATCACTCATGGAAATGAGCCTGCTGTAGCTGTTATAAAGTTCGGGAGGTCTTGGGAGTTTCTTTACGAAATGTTTATAAAACGTCTTCTCTGGCAGGTATGAAACAAAGTGCTAGATGCAAGTTTGGTGTGTTTATTGAAAATCACAAGGCAGACAAGGGCAAATCCAAAATCGTAGACATATTAAAGGTCAGACTACACTATATTAAGTGCTCTAAGACTCTGTCCCCAGATCCATTCACATGGGTTTTTACATGTTGGTCCCCAATACTTTGGGTCTGCCTCACATGTTTTATTTGTTGATGTGTGCTCTCCCTCTTCTGTTTGCTTTGATGGAACCAGTCATCACTGGTGGAAGCAATGATAGTAGCTTTGTTCTTTGGGAACAGAGGTGACTGGTAGCTAAGCACACATTGAAAGGTGATCAGTTTAGCGTCTGAATGTGGTGAAGGGTTCTAGTGTACACAGCTCATGATAGACAATGAGAGCTGATGGTTAGTGCAGAACATGCAGAGTAAATGGTTATTTCCTGATTGGTCCTCTCAACCTGGCCATTAGCTTTGAGGCTGGTATCCTGATATAAAGTTCACCAAAACACTCAAGTTCTCCATAATGCAGCTCTTCAATTGGCATGTGAACTGATGCCTAGAAAGTATATCCTGATTAGAAAGTATAAGTCTGAAATACGTAAACATGTAACTGAACAACTCACTAGTCTCAAAGGTGGTAGGCAGGGCTGGCAAGAGAAGCTTTCTGCCTGACAAGAGCTTTCCACTGAGCAGGGTTCTTGGCTATTAATTTATATATGTCTTTTGATCGATTCTGTATTGTTAAAGTAGGACGTTTAATAGCCAGGATGACTAGTGCATCCTCACAGTTGTTGAATGTTACAATTCACCCTTTGATGAAGGGTGTCCCCCTGCTGTCTGAGACATACCAACATCTAACACTGAATCTCTCAACCTGTCTGCTTTACAGCAAAATGCATTGTTTGGTACCCAATATAACCTCTTGCCTTTGGACCAGTTGGCAGAGATAAACCAGATGTAAACACTCTGTTCTCTGCCTCTCTGATAGCCAGGACAGTATTGTAAATAAACTACATCCCATAAAGTGATATGTTGCAGGTCTTTGCTGCAACGTTTTCAGGGAATCTCCATAGCAAGAAAAATGAAATAATGGCACTCCACTAGTTGATAAATTGATATGCATTTTAATGAGGGAAATAAGTATTTGACCCCTCTGCAAAACATGACTTAGTACTTGGTGGCAAAACCCTTGTTG
>JAOUWY010000035.1:13606474-13626214 GCA_025728095.1 Prietella phreatophila
ATATATATGTTAATTAGACTTTAAAATGATTATTATTATTATAGTTGATTGATGGTCATAGGTCTATAGTACATAAACATTTAAAAATGATAAATAACACCTTTGAAAGAATTTTTTTTAAAAATGGTATCAATATAGATCCAAATTAAATGTCCAATCAGGAACTTTTTACCGCAATAATGGATATGGTTAGAGATGGTCACTGATGCAAAATATAGTAAAACAAACCAGCAAAATTCTCATAAAAGCATCTTTATCTTGATATATGATATCATATTGCCCAGAATTAGCCCTACACAGCTCCTGCTTTCTCACTACTACAACAATGCCATAGTGTGCACCCAGTATGGGTAGGCACGGAGTATGACTCAGGTTCTGCAGTGGAGTTGAGATCCGTGCACTCATTAGCCACATGAGGATAAGAGTTCATTACAGCTATGGGACATGCCTGAGCCTTCCTCTTTTCTCTGTAATGGGCCAGCTCAGCAGTGGAAAATTCTTGGGTGAGCCATACGCACATCATTACCATGGATGTGAGGATGGATCACACTGCGCTAAAAGGGAATCCCTGCAGGCCCTGTTGAACCTGCTTCCCTGATTCCATAGATGTTTCCGTCCACTGGAGGGCATTGCATTTCAGATTAATTCACAGCACAGCCTGCTTTATGCTGGGGGACCAGTAGAGATCCACCAGCACAAATACAGATGACTATGCAATGCAGGCTGTGCTACCTGATGGAACATTACATAATGAAGCATATGCAATCAGAGGTGCAGGTTGGGACTCTCGGTGGTGAGGTTAATTACAGATTTTTACTATGGCAGCAAATAAATGTGAACTGTAATTCAAATTCAGGAGAATAAAATGATCAAATCAGAAAAGAAGCAATAAAGAAACAAGAGAAAAAATAGCCTTTTGTATTTCTCTTGGAACTGTTCCTTTGAACAGCCACATGGATTTTTTCAAAAGAGGATCTCCACAGCTAAGGAAGGCTTATAATAATTCATACCGAAATGATCCAACTGTGACATTCTTCATACTACAGACCAGGCTAATATTTCTTTTATATTCAGTGGAAAATAACATTTATCTGATAGTACGTTGGTCAAATCACAGTCTAGGCTGAGTTTTAATCCATCATTCTACATTGTGACATTGAGTTAATCCAATCTGGCAACCTTGACTGCAGAGTGAAAATAGTGAGAGTAATAATTTTTTTCCTAAACAGGGCTGTGTGACAGAGAGAGCTGGGTGTATATGCACTTTTTTTTTGACTTCTAAACTCCACTCAAGTAGGAGCTTATACATATCACTGAACAGGTCATTTCCAAGAGAAACAAGGGGCTTTGGTAAAAGAAAGCAGGTGAATCTATAAAACATATAAACACCAATGTAACCAGTGTACAAATGGAGTCTGGCATGCTATTTACAACAGAGAGAGAGAGAGAGAGAGAGTAAATTTCAATGACTTAAAACCAAGAACAGCAAAACAAAAACAGAGACGGTGTCCAATTTTCGAATGAAGCACGTGACAAAAGGCACAGAGACTGGAAGGCATGAGGGCAGAGAACATTATGGAAGACAGAAAACCAAGGTTATAAAAGAGTGGAAAGGACATACATTGCTGGAAATCCAACAGTTATGCCCCCAAAATAAGGAGAACAGGCTATTATCTGCAGCACTCGTCCATGTTTTTAAAAAAAAAAAATTTTTATGAACAATCTTTATGAGAGCTGGGAAAATTTTCCATTACCTCGACTGCTCATTATCGTGTCCCCTGCCATGACCCAGCATCCAGTTCCACATCAAAACACCATTTCATCTGGTGTTTGGTAAACAAGACTGTCGTTTAAAACGGATGACGTCTGACAGCATAATCACGCGCGGACTAGCGAGGCTTTGATAAGTGTATGTGCGTGAGCGGGAATAACTAGCAGGTGACACAGCTTGGGTCTGCACTAGCCAGGTGGATCGTAATTACGCTCTTAGCCCTACTACCCAAACAAATTCACTTGAAGATGTCCTCTTGTTTACTAAAAGGTAAATAACAAGTTGTCGAGGTTTACGTGAATCCCCCCGAGTCATACTGATCTAAGAGCAGGATGATCAAAAAGGCTGCAGGTGGTCAGCTTAGAACTTATGTACATTTTTCCAAACTTGTTACTATCGCCAAAAAACTATATATTTATGCCGTTTTTCCCCCCAAAGGAACACTGTTGTTGTTGTTTTTTTCAGCCAAATTTCTAGGAATACCTTAAAGTGACAGTAATTCTACATATTTCTTTAAACTCTTAAAAAGAATGGAACATTATGTTTACTTGTAAGTCACTTTAAAAAGAATTCTAAGGGCAGTTGTTGGTATAAACACAAATTAATTTAGAATGTTTCCATGAATATGTTAGTTAAAAGGTATTTGTAAGCTATTTGTAAACACAGAAGAGGTTACATTGATACTAGGGCTGTAACTTGGTGTGTCGGAATGAACAGGTAAGATGTGTTCTAAACAGATACGAATATGATTAGGAGGCTCACTATTCAGGCAACTGGTCGAGACTAGATTTATGTCCTGGTCAGGGACGCGGTTGTTTAAATTAGGCCACTAGTTTGTTCATACTGTATTGTGGGAAAGACAACTAACTAAATTTGTTAAGTACAAACAAAACCAGTAACTGCTTGAATTGGATTTAAAAAAAAACAGTCATGCAGACATCTCTAGTTGAGACCAATTTTGAACCTGAGTGATATAGCTGAGGTTGAGGAATTGTCGCAGCCAGAATTCCAGTCAACGTTGACACTACTAGCATCCCTACCTCTTGGTTTTTCCCAGTGTTTTCCAGTGTGTCCGGTTGAAGCAACAATTACTTCGGTTTTAAATCAGATAGTGGTAATGTGTTGCACCCCTAATAGATACCAAAACCTGTTCCCAATACCCCAGTAATAAAAAGCTTATTAAAACTCCAGACCTTACATTTTCGAACCAAATTCAACAACAGACTCCTATTAGGCAGTTTGCATTAAACAGGTTTCCTGTTCTTTTCCCATCTATAGTAATCGTATGTATGTTACAGTATCAGTAAATAAATAATATGTTGAAAAAACTAAGTATCTTCAGTCTGCTGATGCCGATCCAGCACTTTCTGCATGCATGAACAAGATTGTCTTCGGTTTCATTTAGAGCAGTAAACAGTCCCATCTGAGTCCTCTTAAAAGAGCCAGTACAATCCCCTTGGTGTTTTCCCCAACAGAACGAGGGCTGCAGATACCGATTCTCATGCTGACACTAGGAAAAAGGGGTTATATTACTACACAGCAAGTGCTGACAGACAGATCGATCTCTTAGTCAACATGTTCAATTGTTTTAGAGCCCGTTGCAGAGAAAGCGGATATCTGAGAAAGATGGAGGTCTGGCGAACACAGCTGGATATACACAGATCTACTTAAGAAGAGAATCAGGAAGGAAGAATTGTTCCATACCCATAAATTCAATCCCAAGAGACTCTGCCATGACAGGAAGGTGATAGGTAGAGGGAGAAAACACAACAGAACAAAGTTTAAGAGACAGATATTCCAACACATGTGCATTGCATGAGTGGCGTGAGAAGGGTGAGTCAGGCAGTAAGAGAGAAACAATGTTGTAGCCGAGTGCACTTATAAGCACCAGAATATTATGTCAACAGCGAGCTGTTAGAGCATGCTGGAGCATGCAGGCATGCCATACACTTCCCTATAGGCTAAAAAGCACTTCTAGATTAACAGGTAGGAAATAGAGGGAATTGTCATAAGGTTTATTATGTTATTGTAGGAAGAACTGTAAGATTAATTTGCTATTTTATATATGATTAACGGTTAATGTCATATTAATGACAGAGAAATTAAACTGTATTTGTATACAAGAAGAATTCAGGGATGCATGAATGAATTAATATGCATAAATTTTACAACTTAACAATCTTACCTTCTGATGCACAATTACAGATATTACATACATTCATAGACATGAACCATTTGGCTGTTTTTTTTGTTTTTTGAGTTAAATGTTAATTGTTACTTGCGGCGAATATTTAGAACACTGTTATCTATTGATGAGAACATGCTGTTACAGCTGCTGTACATAGTTAACTGCATAACTCAGAAATATTTGGGTTTCAGTTTGTTGCTTAGTGTTTAATGCTGTGCTTGATTAAATACAACTATGATTTATGTTATGTTTACCAGAACTGGAGGAGCACAATATCCACTGTTACAAGTATATAGCTACCGTATACATCTTAGCCTTCATCTTAGTTTAACTGTAAGAATGTGAGTTGCACAATATTATCCCACATGGACTTCCTGGATAAGTGTGTACTGTTTAAAAATTCCATAACATGCACTATAATCATAAAGCCCGCCTTCAAAACTTGCCAGAGCCAGTGCCCCATTACAATTGATTTAATGTAGTCTTATTTAGAAGTGTGAAGCTGTACGAAGTTATTATGACTAAAAAACTGTTTTACTTGATTTTTGTTACTTGTTAACACTGATACTCTTCATCTGAACTTATACCATTCAACCGCCTCTAGTTTCCAAGATATTGGGTGAAATCCAATTCCATTTCAGTTTCAAAATGTTAGCAGTGTCCCAATGCAAGAATACCTGTAGCCAATCAGAAATGAGCATTTTCTGTGGTCATAGTATAATCCAAATTCTCGTGGCATGTGAATATTTAATTAAATATTCTATAAAGCATAGTATTGTATAGTATAAGTATTGCACAGCATTGTTACAGCAAATGTGTTTGCATGCAAACATGGAATGTTTCTTTGATGATGTCACGCTTTCCTATTTTGGGACCAGGGATATTGATTGGATGATGACAAGTGATAGAGCAACGCGCACCCGTTTCTATTGTCCCATTCTACTGGGCGGCTGGGGGAGGAGTTCATCTATCCACCTTACCAGGATGGATGAACGTAGGTGGCTGTAAATTTCCACAGCTGTTATGACATCTGGACCAACGTGTGGACCTATACCATCTTGAGTACCTGTTTCTGTCCATTTGATTGAAGCCAATTAAGCTTCCACAAGGCGTTATCCAGACAGTCTTACCGTCTTGATTTTTCTATTTGGCAGGCTGGAATAATGAATTATGTCAGTTGTGATGCAGATTTTCCAGAGGAGGATGTTAATGCTTGTGTTTTTCATATAGAATTATCTGCCTGGTCACTGCAGCTAAATACAAGATGATGAACTTTCCTTAGAAGTAATTTCATGTCATTCGTCTGTTAGACATGAAGAGCAAGGATCCTCTTTTCCCATCTCCGATGTTTCAAAATGCTGCCAGACACATTACACAGGGATTTCAATCTGATTGCATCAACAGCTCCAGTGATATTCTTAACCCCATTGAAGGCATGTACTGGAGGTGTTTCAGGTGCAGAACAACAATGTAGTCCTGAAGATGTCTCTCACTGTTACAACACAAGATCTTCCACTCCAGACCTCCCTAACTGTGCGCAAAAAGAAAGCTGGCTTTTGACAGATCATGAACTAACAAAAAATAACATGTAAAGACTTGACATGTGACCTGAACAAAGGTAACCATTCTACTTTTATAAATCCCACATCGACATAACCTGACATGTTAATAGGCCCCATGTCAAATTATACCATTCGCTGTGTGTCATTTTGAGTGCCTCCTCGAAGTCATTTCATAAATTATACCTCCTTTATTTCTTTTATTTGGAGAGGAAATCTGTTTTTCAGCCGGTTACAGTCCTGTAAGCTCCTCATCCTCGCAGGTTTGTTTACATCCATCCTGATGTGATTTATCTGCTGTTCTCTTGCAAATAAGCATGTGTTAACACCGGGGTCATGTTTAAAAGGTAAACAGTGCCAGCATAGCAACGCTGATGAGAGCACAAAGCCATGGTTCTGTATGAACATTGGCCTCGTGTAAGAGCCAATAGCCCACGGCCACGAACTGTCAAAGCCAATTTCTCCCTCTGCTCCACCTTCTTCTGGGACTAATTGTGCAGTTGATGGACATGTAAGAAAGGAATCGTGGTGTGTATTGGAGTTAAAGCATGTTACCCCAGGGAAGAGATACTATTTACTATCTCTGTAATTAGGGGGATGGTCTAGGAAATGGAGGGGGAAGAGAGGGGGGCAAGAGGGTTTCTATGAGATTTTCCCCTGAAGGGAAGCTTATATGAATTAAAGGAACTCCAGTGGTGTATTCCACACAAATGAGCTGACTTATACAGTGGGATGGTAGGAAAGCTTGGCTATTTTGCATTTTTTAAAATCCACAATACCTGACTGTCCTGTCTTTCAATTGATGATGACCACAAATTCAAAATGCTTCTACGAAGCGCTTTGCGTATGGATGTCATGGCCGTAACAACACTGGCATGTTCACTTAAATTAATCAGAAACATTTGGTCTAGTATTCAAGTCTGAACAAGATCATGGTTGAACCATAGGACATGATTATACTTGGGTTCCAGTCATGCACATTTGATGAGTATTCTTCTTCAAGTCTGAGGATTATTGGTTTGCACAGTGGGTGACTGTCTGCAAAACATTCTAGTGTTGTACACTGTTAATGAACTATTGTTAATTCTGTCACAATGTCTTCTTTACAGCTTAGGCAAACAATTCAGTGAGGAATCACTATCTACCTATTTAATCAAAACTCAATTAAGGGGCATCTTAGGTGACAAAATCTATCAATAAACATTAATGCAAAACATTTTTGTAGAAAACATTTTCAACCATTCAGTTAAAGCTGTTTTCAAATGAAGATTTAGACCTATTTATACCACAGGGCTGCGAAATTCTCAAATCCGGTGTTAAAAGGTGTTAATTAATTTATTATAATAGCACATCTTGGACAGTAGTACACAGGGACTTTATCAACAGATTTGAAATATGAGTGTAATTGTTGATATGGTGATATTTTCTGTGAGGAGGAAATTATTTAGCATTTTTGGATGGAGTCTCAGGGGTACAGTCAGGGGTAAAGCTACATAAGAAAATCTTTATAACAGAGATCTTTGTACTTACTATAATAGATAACATAAAAAGCTGCTTTTTTCTGGTCATATTAACTTCGAGAGAGAGAGAGAGAGAGAGAGAGAGAGAGAGAGTCTGGCGAGTGGTATCAGTGGCTCATGCTATATCACAGCACCCCATTTGATTATTTTTCTATAATAGCATACACTGTCATGTTTTATTGTTTTAATGATTCCTTTCACATGGGGACTACTTACTACTTTTGGTAAAGTGTAAGCAACCAGAATGTTTTTTTTTCTTACTGTATTGCTCTACAGTTGGAAAGTAAAATAACATTACATAGAACAGTTTTGCTAAATATTTATTTCATGCCTATCTCATCCTATTCTGAATTTTTAGTCAGACGTTCCATTCCTTTTTTCTTATAAGGAAAAGTGTCGAATTTATTGTTAGGGGTAACTGTATATACCTTACAAAAGCAGCAGATAAGGATTAACTTGAAGAAATGGTGGAGTATTTCTTTAATCAAGGTAAAAGTTGAGGTGCAATATCTATATATTATGCATAAGCTCTCCAGTTATTTATATATTATATTTATATATTAGATATGTTTTTTTGCAGCTTGATCCCACACAGACTGTATTATACATGTATTTATATATAGTTAGTACTTGTTATTTGTTTTAATGTATTTTAAGATGCAATGGTGCAATTTCTTGGTTACATATATATTTTCAGAACTGCGTACACCAATTAGTGAACTAATAATGGCTTAGCATGAAAGTATATGATTTACCTTTAATGAAAAACATGCAGTCATACTAGGTACCATGCATATGATTTATACTGTTAATAATATGATTACAATTTTTTAAAATGGGAACTCTATCAGTAAAAGGTGATACATGGAGGGTCAAACGGTCAGTGAATGGGATAACACAACTGACTGCGTCTGTTAGAATGAGTAGCAGAGCATCCACCATTAGAGCGTAACAAGGAGTTCATAACACAGCAGCTCCTGCATGCAGAACTGACAGACAGAAGAAGAAATGGACATACGGTAGAAACTGGCCATAACGTAGGTTTGACAGCGATCGCCAGTAAAGTCATTTGGACACCTGATGGAAGGAAACAAAACCAGAGAAAGGAGAAAAGAGACAGGAAGAAGGAATAAAAACATAAAAAGAAGAGAAATACAGCAGAAAGAGGTGCAAAAAAAAGAGACAGAAACAGAGAAGAAAGCAGAAAAAACATGAAATTAGAACAAGAGCAACACCATGGACCGCAGAGGCCAAAGCATCCCACTGTCAACACCTCTGGGACACAGGACAGGAGAGACACAGAAGTGGTGACAGCGGGACACCTGGTCCTCTGTGTGAAGCTGCGCTTCTCAAGTCAACATACTTTCACTAGGTTTGGGCATGCGCAGCCGAAGGGGCTCCGGTTGCAAGCACCGCGGCCCGAAGTATCCACTCGGACATCTGGGGGAGGAGAGGGGGACAAGATGACATAATAACACATACATTACGCATTCTTGACTTCATCTGGTTGATCTTGCACACTGAATCAATATGTTGCCTATTATTTGTTCACTATGCAATGTAATCAGGGCTTGAAATGAACACCTGTTATCTGCTAAATGCTGGTAAGTTTGGCACTCGCTGGTAATGCCATTAATTGACTATTCATGTTGGTGGTAAATACCTCTCACCAGCCACTTTAATAGGAACCCTACAGGTCAAGCGCTTCAGTTGTTGTTCACATTAAACATCAGAATGAGGAAAATGTGATCTCAGTGACTTTACAACCATGGTGAGCAGAAAAGCATCTTAGAAACCACAAAATGTCAAACCCTGAGGTGGATGGGCTAAACCAGCAGAACACAACATCAGGTTTCTCTCCTTTCAGCCAAGAACAGGAATCTGAGCCTGCAGTGGGCACGATTGAAAAAAAAAAGTCACCTGGTCTGGCAGCAACAACCAGGACACAGTCAAATTCACTGAGATCAAATTGTTTCTACCATTCTAATGTTTGATCATGAACTGAAGTTCTTAACTTGTCTCTGCAAATTATATCTTGGAAGTTGAAAATACCAGGCTCCTGGATTCAGAAAACAGTTAACCACATGAATGGTCGTTGGTGAGCAAGAAAGTGCTTCATTTCATGCCCTGATGGTAATGTGCAGAATGTGGAATTATGAGGTATGTCAACATTTGCTGGCAAGACTTCTAAGCTAGTTGTGAGCCAATGTGTGCTCATGTCAAACACAGAGCTGTGATTCTGACATGATTTCCATTCATGCATTTGATTGGCCAATTATTCGTATTGGTGTTGTTCTGGTAAACAAATTAATGCTCATCAGTGCATAATGAGCATTACTCATGTTTGGCTATTGTTTTCACAGGGGTAATTTTGTTAACTCAGTCGGCACTGATGAATACATCTTCAATGTGCAGGACAAAGATAAAGGGCAAGCATGTTCTCTTTAATCATGGCTTGATCTGCCAAGCCTCCTTCGCTCAACTTGCTCGGCATGGAGGAGGATGCAGATCCACTTACCGTATGGCTCCCTCTCCCAGGACTCTTTAATGAACTATCTCAGTGCTCTCTGAAGTGAGGTGAGACACGGGACATGTAACCTACATGCAAAGCCTTTAAGGCAAGTTTATAGAGTGTGAAAAAGCCTGAAGGTGGAACCTTAAATTTTTCTCTTAGTTGTTCTAAAGCCATGTCACAATCTGGTGTACTAAGAGCTTGGACTGTTAGTATTTAACAGGGAACTGTCTGGAATCCACAAACACAAAGGAAGAGCTCTTAGTCCTGAACATCACCTATGGTTTCTACAAGTCACCACATACACACACACACAAAGAAGTAACAGGTACATGCTTGTGGGAGCCTGAGTTCACTGAGGATCTGTACTCCCCTATCTTCAGCCTCTTCTTCTCCAAACCAGAACAAGATGTTCACAATACACACTAATCTTTCCAAGATGGTCCATACTGAATCTGTGCAAACATTTTGTTTGCCCATGTTCTAGTGAGTCTGCTTGCCCAGCAACTTCTCAGGATCCTAATATTTACACAGATGCCTGTCCACTTCATCAAACACTACATGCAACACTGACACTAAATGTCATTCCTTTTTTCTCTCATCACATGGGAGCAGGTCTTCTCTATCATACTCCATCCTGAAACTATGACCCATGCTTCATCCATCTTAATCAGATATGCCTGTGTGTCCCTATACAGTGAACCAAATTTCCATTGCACTATATCCAATGGTGGAAACAGTGAGATATATCAGACATCACTCTGTAATGAATGGGCTTCATCCAAGAGCTAAAAGAGAGGAACACGGTCTGGCATAGTTTGCTGGCTGACTCTGGGTCACATTAAAACCATGGAGAGTTGGGATCAGAGTCCTGATCCAGAAACAAGGAGTAGTCCGTCCTAACTCAGAGAGCACTGCGACATCTGTGTCCTGTGTCTGACGTTCTTGCTCTGATTCAGTCATATCCTTTAATCATTCGGCCGGCATACATGCTTAACTTTGGTGTTAGGACCAAAGTTAAGCATCATGGACATTTTCAATCACCAAGCCGAGTTGATCTTAAAACCAGAGTGTTTCTGTGCAAAAGATCCACTATTTCAGTAACATTAGCTAGCTAGTATTTGTTATTTATAGCTAGCTAACTTGTTCTAGCAGTCTAAAATGATCATTATTGATGTCTCTGATTAACAAACATGCATCATGCTTTACTGTAGTGTGTAAACAGCTAATGCTAGCTAACATTACTGCAAACAGTCTGATTACCTAAAAAAGGCCTTTGCCACGGCAGATATGTCTGGCTTGGAGTTTACACGACTCTCTTACATAAACCAGTGATAACAACTGATACCGCAGACTGATGTTGATTCACAGATAACTTTACCACAAAGGAAATCCAGCAGCAAGAACCACGTGAAATACAGCAAGGAAAACGATGGGCAACAAAATAAAACGGACAACAAATCAATTCATTTATTCATAAACATAGTTCATTTTGTCTACTTTTTACTGCATAAAAGTGCAGTACAATTTTCCCCCTTATTACACAATAAGGTATTTTTAGTCGTTTAACATGCAGATATAGACCATCCATATTTCAATCACAGCATTTAAAAACATTATGTATATGGTCTGTGATGATATTTATAATATGCAATAACACATGATATATTGGCCAATTCAATTCACTGTTTGCTTGGTAACTGACAGACATTATGCCTGCTACCGATTTATTGTAGAAGACCCAGAAAAAGTGCTCCATTCAGATCAGACAGGTTGCGCAATAGATCTCCGTGTGCCGGACCATAAATCTCCTTGCTTGCTGGCTTGTGTCCTCTCCATATCTCCATACCGTGTGACAACACTGTCCATGTGTGGCAGGCTCAACACGCCACACCATGAAATACACCTTTGCACCATCACAGTAGGCAAATAATTATGGCCAGGATCATCCGTTACCCCGTGCTTCCCTCTGCGGATCTGCGTGTGTGTGTAACTTTATATTTCAAAGTGAAACAAGGCAGGGCATAAATATGAGGCAGGCTGTCTGCTGGACTTGAACGAGATGGCTGTGGGGCAACAATTCCCTGCAGGCATTATCTGTATTATCTGACTTTTCTGGACCCGTAACTCCCCCATGAGTGAATTAGCTGCAGTAATTGAGTTATAGCTCCCTCCAATCTGTACACAGACTATTGAATGGCCATTGTAGCTGTGTCCTCAATGCGTGCTTGCTGAGCAGTATTCAAGCAAGCAAGCACACACACGCAGACACACACACACACACACACACACACACACACACACACATATATGTATAGATATATACACACACAAACGCTGTAGCTGGAAATACCAGCAGGAACACTCAGGAGACCCAAGTCAGTCTTTGAGGAGCTCTCCACCATCCTCACATGGGAAAATCCACAGGTGATAGCTTTCAAATTCTTTTTATTTTTTTGAGACAATAGTTTTATATATATGCCACAGACAGAGCAAGCATTTGTTGTAGCTCTGCACTATGCATTTTAAACCCCGGAAGATGAAAAACTGTGTTTTCTTAATCATAGAAGTTCACAAAGAGGCAATTTTATTGTATGAATTTTACCTTTAACAATTTGATTTATTTACTCACAGCTATGTGTTCTTGTTTATGATGTTAAGCTACATATTTCTTGTGCAGTCTAGGATTCTGTAGTCAAGACTTTCTTCCTTACTTTTATACTCCATTCAGAACATGTTGCAATGAGTGACATGCATTTGCCTCATTTCTTGATGTCTTTTTCCGACATCAAGAAAAGAGTCATTTGAACCAAAATTAAACTAATCGAACTAAAATTAGATGAAACACTCAAATGTGCATTTAAATTCAAATACCTAATAATGAAATAGTCACATTGATATAGGGTAGTTTAAGCAGTGCTTCTAAGACAACAAAAACACTTCAAAAACCTGTATGCCTATAATTTAGTTTTTGTACCATTAGTGCTGCTGTACTTCAGCACTGTATTGCTTTCACTTTGTTTGTTCTGTAGCCCCATGAAGAATAGATTCGCAGCACTTATATACATGTATGTTTACATATACTCTCTTGCACAAACAGGCTCCTGGATCTGGCCCAAACAACCCCTTGTACAGCTACTCCATGCCCTTACTCAGTAGTTTGTTTTCATAATAAGGGCCAAAATGCTATTTCAGTCAATAACAAGTCATCCTCAGACATCCAAAGAGCATCTGTGCGAAAGCCACCTGTGTTTTTGTTGTTTTTTTTTTTACCAGTGAAATTGAAATGTAAGCAATGACCCTATTTACCTTCTGAGAGGCCTCTGCCTTTTGTAAATATTTGCACCAGCTCTAAACCAGTGTGACATGGCATTTTGAAGAGGTCTGATACATTTCCCTCCAGCACATTAAACATGTAGGGTGAGAGGCCTATCTTTACTTTGCAAAGCATATCACAGAGAGAGAGAGAGAGAGAGAGAGAGAGAGAGAGAGAGAGAGAGAGAAACATCACACTCCTCAACATCTGCACCAATAAGTCAACCTGTTGGCTCTCAAACAAGCTTGAGAGCAAGAGTGATCAAGGGATACTGCTGAAGACCCGCAATGGAGAGAAAGGGAGGAAGGGATGAAGGGGTGACTTGGGTAAATAGGACAGGATGGATTTGATGGATACCATATGTCTTGTGCTGAAGAGGTTGTGTACTCAAAGAAAGCAATTAATTTAATGAGAAGTTCTTAATCATCCATCCATCCAATGATACTCCAACCTTTGAGATGACTATAAATCTAAAAAGAGCAACATGTGTATGTGTGTGTTTGTGTGTATATGCAGATCTTGTGTTATGGATATTCCATTCTAATTGAAGTAGATCAAAAATAACATCAAATGATAAAATGAGTGTGATAAAAGGCCAAATTATTCATTTACACTCGGAGATGAGAACGTCTAAAGTGAAGAAATACAGAGTGATGTACAGAAAGCCATGAGGAATGAATGTAGAGGTTCACGCTTATCTATACACAAACATGTCAGGCTTCATAAATTAACTGTGGGAAAGTAGAAGGGAGAGCAACTCACTTGCAGGAGAGCTGATTTATACCACTGATGAAGTAACACTCGCCGTTGTTCACACAGTATCCCTTCTCTGTCTCGTTGCATCTTCTTTCGTGGCCTGAGCCTGTTGGTAACGCTGTGGTTACTGAGGAAAGACAAACAATTATCGCGTTAGCATCACAACACCAGGGCAATTGCACGGGCAGGTCTCGGCAAAGCGCTCTGACGGAGGTCTCTACTGAGAAAGTCATCATTTTTGAGGGAAATAAAATAAGCAGCCTTTGACACAGTGGCCTATCTGAAGAGATAACATTCATTACATCATGCGGGTCGTGTTAGTCGTGCATAATGGCCATCTTATCCCGTCAAGCAGCCTATCTAAACAACGTAATAAAAACAGCCATTCACTTCACAACAATGACCTCTTAGTCGCCGTCACAAATCTCCTCGCCATCTCAACAGCCCTGATGGCGTCTCAAGATGCTTAATGTGAAAAGATAAACATTTCCGTAAGAGAGAGTACAAGAACACTCCATGTGCCTCGGTTGATTTAGTATTCGTGAATGGCTTAATGTCTTGCTGTATTTGAGCAGCTCTTCATGCTGGAGTATAAGATGTACACTCAGTTTTGTCTGCTTAGAGAGATGATTAACATTACACACAGTATTCACTTTGGAACATTCTGGTTTATATACACAGAAAGGGTTCTACTTGGAACCATCTCTGATGGGGAAACCCTTCGTTGTATGGTTAGACCTTCCATGTCTAACTGACGTGCCAGGAATGTTTAGTTTATACAAAGTAGTGCTTCTAAAACAAAAGAGCACTTCAGAAATCACTATATAATGGTGATTACTATATCACTATATATTATTTTCGTTTTTGTACCTGAAATCTTTGCTCCAGAACACATCTTAAAGAAGCAGTGTGTCATTTTTGTGAAAGGTGAATGCCAACTGCAATAAACACAGTCCCCTTCTCCCCCATCAAGTGCAGCTCATGAGCCCTACTTGGTGGACTGTTTTTGTGCAGGAAAAATTTAAACAAAACCCTGAAACGAAGAAACTGGCTGAATCCACTGAACAATAATAAGGAGTTTGATAATAAACATCTTTGCTCATATAATAATTCATGGTTTAGAAATGTCTTAACATTACAGATGTTTAAGGCACGTTTAATTCCTGGAAAATCTTAATGTATGTGTGTACAAAGGAGTCATTAGCACAGTTTAACACTGTAAGCTTGTGTTTCACTTCAGAAGTAGCTGTAGCAGCTGCTGCTATAATAGCTAGTAGAGGAGAGCTGTAACAGCTGGAGTAGTATGCTTACTGTATAAATACAAACAACTCTGTATATTACAATTAAACTAATACAGAAACTAGAGCACATATGCCACCTTGCTATGAAGCGGCTAGATGGGAAATTAACACCGTACAATGCAGTAAGTAGGTCTACAAAAGAGCTGCGTGATGTGATTAAGCCGGAATAAAACACCGGATGCTTTTGCAGGGATTTTGTTACAAGTACACGGTTGAACTTTACATATCTGTCTATGGCTTTCATCCAAAAGCTGCTCTCATGGGGCACATGTGTGACTGTTGAATTGAAACAAGAAACAAGTAATGACTGACAGTGGAAATCGTTTCCTGTTGGCACGTACCAGTGCTATTTATCAACTATTGTGTTGGGGCAAGAACAGACATTATCATAGCAGCACAAAGCTATTACTCTGTTTTCCAAATCTCTGATTGTTGAAGGACAAACTGTATTTATATAACGATTCACAGGCCAAGTGTTCGTACAGCTGCATACTCTCCCAAATATGTGTGAACATGGTGTGAAATTATACTATAATAATTACAGAAAGTGTCTTGACCACAGCCACAGACCTGCAAAACGGATAAGACAAGTATGCACATGCAAACCCACACACCCTCAGACACACACACACACAGACACACACACACTTTATCCAGATCAAAGCTTTCTATTTTCTACCCAGAAAGCAACAAAAAAAAATTCCCAGTAAATGATACTCTTCGCTCAAGAAAGGTGATGCGTCTTAATGAATAATGTGAAACACGAACATACGTGCCAAAGACGGGTCTCTAATTTCATTCGTCTTTTATGCTGCTTAAGGGAAACATGCCCAGAAAGAAAAAAAAAGCCAGTAAAAGTCTGTCCCTTTATCTGAGACTGACAGCTGTGAAGGTTGTCAGATATTAAGTCTTCACAAAACTCTTCTCCAGCTCCAGACATTAATCAGCTTGAATTTTCCTTTAAAAAAAGACTCTTGTTGCACATGGATGAGTGAAAATGAGCAACATCCTGGAATATGACGGGAACTGTGCTCAGCACAATGTAGCCTGAGGCAAGGCAGCCAGACAGCAAAGTCACTCAGAAATCCAGTGATGAACAAAATGCACTGGTATCCTCTCTTCTTCTTCTCTCTCTAAGTGAATAAAGCAGTGACAGGGTTGTACTCACAGTGGAAAAATGACTAGCCTCCCGACAAGTAAACTCATCACGGACTCACAACAACCAGTGCACCTGACTCACTTGGACCACATGACTGACAATGAAGGAGAAGACTCAGCACAGGTTTTAATGCTAGTGTGTACTCCTCATCCTCATGGTGTGACAACTGCTCCCGTCTTTCTGACTTAGTATATGCACCTGCTGTTTGCGATAAAACAGTATATTTATTTTTATCAATACATATCCATTATATACAAGTAGCAATCAAAATTATTCAACCCCCATTGCAAATCAGATTTAGTGTCAAAATGTACAAACTTTTAGCTGTTTGCAATGAACAAATGACAAAAGCAATTGAAACAGTTCAACACAACGACTGCTTCAAGTGGTTGATTCGAGCCATAAGTCAGCAGAGTGAACAGCAATGGACTGAGCACACAACCCTGAGGGCCCCCATGCTCAATGTGCTGGTACTGGAGATGCTGTCCCAATCAGAACTGACTGAGACTGATGTCTCTAAATCAGGAAGTCCAGGATCTAGAGGTGTTCAGGCTCAGTAGTTTCAGCTTTCCAATCAGGTGCTGAGGAATGATTGTGTTGAATGCTGGGCTATCAGCATCATATCATATGTTCATATGTCTATGAACAGCATTTGAACATAGGTGTCCTTTATGTACAGGTGGGTGAGGGCCAGATGACATTATCCATTGAGCGGTTGGGGCGATATTCGAACTGCAGCGGGTCCACTGAAGGGGGCAGCAGGGTTTTGATATGCCGCATGACGAGCCTCTCAAAGCACTTCATCCATCTGTGAGGAAGCTGAAGTTTGGGCGTCACTGGACCTTCCAACAGGACAATGATCCCAAGCATACCTCAAATTCCACCAAAGATTGGTTCCAGAAGAAGTCCTGGAAGATTCTACAGGGCCATCACAGTTCAAGATGCTTTTCTGCTCAACATGGTTGTAAAGAGTTGTTATTTTGTGCTGCCATAGCCTTCCTGAAAAGTGTTTTCTGTAAAAGATGTCCTAAAAGTATTTTCTATAAAACCGTTTCCCCAGCATACTATATCAAGCTATTTTTTAAGATTCTAAATAAACAAAACAGATTATGGTTTTCAAACCATAGCTTAAAATCTTTTTGCATAAATCCCGTTCTTAACAAAGAGTTTTACACAAACTATTCATTTTCGTGTATTAAAAGCACACTATGTCTTTACTAGTTAATTTTTCTACTTTAGTATAAAGGTATATACTTGAAACTAGGGTTAGGGTTATCATCTTTGTGCATCGGTGCTTTACTATATAACAACTATACTTATACTATATTAAATATAACAACATGTTTGTACTGAACACTTACATTTTCAATGAAGTACCTGGATAAATGCACAATAATTTATAAAAGTTAACTGCTTCACACAACAAAACACCTATAATCAAGTCTGTGATCCATTTATGCTAAGCTTCTGCCTGGGGAATCGTGATGCCACAACTCAAACATAAAGAAATGCCAAGTGATTAAAAAGCTGAAAACAAATAATTTGTGAAACCGCAAACAACTTCCTCAGTGATATACATGGTATG
The DNA here is from genome assembly GCA_025728095.1 of Prietella phreatophila. NCBI lineage: Eukaryota > Metazoa > Chordata > Actinopteri > Siluriformes > Ictaluridae > Prietella > Prietella phreatophila. The sequence goes on from JAOUWY010000035.1 coordinate 13,624,142, forward strand.
TGACTTTTTACAGAACAATTGCACTGAGACATGTACAACTCACCTCAAATTTCAACAACAGAAGGACTCGATAGCACACACTTACAGTAGCTGAGCTGCCACGCAAGGCGCTAACTTTCCATCAGGAGCAACTTGAGGTTCAGTGTCTTGCCCAACGACACTTCGGCACAGCCACCACAACCGCAGTACTATGCTGCACAAGCTTCAGATTCAGCTAGGAGGTAGGTCTCAACTTTGTTAAGAAAAAAAAAGCTGCTATGCCTGTGTCTGCAACATCTGTTTTTTTAGGTACTTCTGTCAAGATAACAGTGTTGCATACAGTGTTTGAAACCATAGGAGCTCATAGCAAATTGACTATATTTGGGTTAAGTCCTAAATTGCATAAATAATATTTCTTGCATATTTACGTTATGTTCAGGTATGCTGATCTGAAAATTCATAAAATAAAGCATATTTAAGACCAGAAGAAATCCTGCTTGAATCTAACGCATCACATACCTACGGTGGCTGTTTTTCTTTGCCTTTTCTTTATCATCTTATTATCCATTTATTGCATGGCATTTTATACCATGCCATGCAGAGCAACAGCAGAGACACACTGTAATAGCAGTGCTCTGCTGGCTTGCACAAACACATGCGGGGAGCAGAGAGCGCTGACCATATACCAAAAGGGACTGCTGAGTGGTGTGTACTCCTCCATCCTCTCTGTATGGAGTGGGTCTTCCTGAGGTCCTCTGTAGTCATACTAGACCCAGTATACAACTGAATTCCTGTGAGACGCATTGCTTCAGTGAACTTTTATGAGAGGTATCGCTCAGCCTGGTAGGGTCGCTCTGCCAGAGCTCTAGAGAGAAGAGATTTCTTTTAGTCCTTACTATCTCTAATTTCCAAGAGCCAGACCAATAATATGGGGTTATATTGGGAAATACTGCATTGTTATGTCACACAGAGCCAAAGGATGGATGGTCCAAAAATGGTAAAATATTTTACAATAAAATAAAGTTTACTATATGGAATAACTTAATTTTGCATGCTAATCGCTGACTCTGTGTGTTCAACTAGTTCCCATTCATTATTCCTTGTCCCATTCAACCAAGCTAGCATTTTTAGTTAGCCTACTACAAAATCCAGCCTGCTAGCGATTAATTACAGTCTTGTTTGACATGCTCATGCCTCTCGACTCTATGGACAGATTTCCCTCCTTTCATTTATAGAGCTATGTCAATTACACAAATACAGTATTCCTCTATGTATCTGTTATTTTCATCATCTCGCTGTTGGATGTCTGGAAGCATGCTGTAAATACCTGCTGAGACAGCATGTGCCACAGGAAAAACTAGAGTGTGACTGACTGGAGGTTGGAAGGACACCAATAGAGGCATATTTACTCTCTCTCCACACTGAATGAAATGGGAAGATACAGCACTGGAATTCAAAAACAAATAATTAACTAAATCCTAGTTCCTCTGTGCCCTATATGGATATGTTGTAGCTGAAAGCCCATCCCACTGCTGGCTCCTGTCTTTCTCGGGATGATAAAAGATGTGAAAATACGGTACTTTCTATCCGGAATGGCTTTTGTTGTCGCTAATCAGCATTTCTTCTTTAAGCTGACAGTTGAGTCTGTTTCCTAAGTCCTCCAGCCTGAGGCACAGTCAGCTCTCCTGGACTATTTGGTGACAGGAATCACTTATTTGGTCTATTGCAGTTACTTTCACCACTGCTGCATTACTCTGAGATGCGGCAACAACCCATTCCACTCCAGCAAGGTCACCTTCACCTGGTCACCCTTGCTAATTTGCCTCATATCATGCAGAGCTCAGAAACTCCAGTCCTAAAATCACTGGATAGGTTACATTTCAATCTATTCGATCTTACATTTTGTGCAAGCACAGTTATCGACAGGTCAACCTTGCCTGATGGTGACACTAGTAGTTGATCACCTCTTAAAATGGTTCAACTTGGGACCCTCTCTGAATGGGAAACACTTCAAAGAACCATATCAGGTTCCCTCAGAGCAGTGTTTCTCAAATCCAGTCCTCAATCCCCCCCTCCCAGAATGTTTTAGATGTC
>JAOUWY010000035.1:13644617-13661543 GCA_025728095.1 Prietella phreatophila
TGAAGCTTGTAGTTATGACATGCTGCTAAATGTAACTCTACACTGTACTCTCTCTCTCTCTCAGCTTATATAAATGAGAGGTATAAATTATTGTCTCGAAATGGAGAACACAATATAGTGTGATACAATAACAAACCAGGTTCATTTACTTTTTCATACACTTGTAATATAATAAAAGTTCTACATATACCTCTATATCTCTTTCCCCCCACTTTGAAACAATTTTTTTGATAGGAAACTAGTTGAGGTGCTGATGACATGAAATAAGATATTAAATGGCAATGGCAAGATGGAATAATGGTATTTTTTGTTATATTTATGTTGCCATTGGTTTGTGATGGTTAAAATATCCATTTAACAGCTCCGTGTTGAGTTTACATTAGCAATTTTTCAATTTAATTACTTTTTTCAATTTAATTACTTTCTGGACTCAGCCAGAATCGACTCAGACTCTGCCATTAAGGACTCGAACTTGGTCTCAATTCGAACTTGACAAAGGTGGACTTGGACCCAGCACTTGAAATTAACCCAAAGTTGATTTTATTATTATTATTATTATTAGTAGTAGTAGTAGTAGTAGTAGTAGTAGTAGTGGTATAAATAATAATAGTAATAATAATAATAATAATTATTATTATTATTATTATGATTATTATTATTATTATTATAAGCGAGTTTGTAATGACGTTCTGTCCCAATCATTAATAAGGAATTCTACAGAATTATTTATAACAGTATAACTGCAAAAAACAAACAAACAAACAAACCAAACAAACAACTCAACAATTAAATAGATGCACTGACTCTACTGATTCAAATGTGATAATAAACATCCAATATTCGCTAAAATGTTTCTTACTAGATTTTACTCCTGTATCTGGTTCCTCAGTCTGTACCAAGGCTGGTGCATGTGTGTACTATGTGTGTGCTGTAGATCAACGGGCCAAAGCAGATCGCAGGTTGCATATTTCACCAGCCTTTTTATACAAACGTCACACTTTACGAGACACATGACACTCTCTCTGCGGCCCTGCCCATAATTTTAAAATGACTGTGAAATGCATAGCCTCAGGGATGGTGCCAAGATTCAGTCTAAACTCTCTAAATCACCTTGGGTATGGCTGGGGAAAAAATGCAAAGCCTTACAGCGCTTCATGCTCAGATGCAACATTAAGTGCTGCCAATTTCTGCTGTTTGCAAGATCTACAACAAGCTCGTTCTTGCATTTGTAGAATGTGTGCTGATGCAATTTTTGCTCAAGAGCATATAACAAAGGAGGCCGTTCTGAGAAAAATATTAAGTTTTGAAAGAAACTGAAAGCTCAGAACAAGATTGCTACAGTGTTGTCGAAAAGATTGAGCGATTTTTCCATTCAAACAAGGCAAAGAATATGGAGGTTACAAGATTTGCAGAAAGAAACTGTATTTCACTTCTGCTGCGTCTAGTCACCAGTGATTGCCTAAAGAATTATGACGCACTGTAATTTTGCCATGTGACCTGTCCTTAGGGCTGATCTGTGGTTCATACAAAATGCAAACAAAATCACAAATGACATGTCTGTTTAAAAAAGAGAATGGTACATTGATTGGTCTAGAAAACAATATACATCAACCTTTCAACTATCAGCAAAGATTCATAGCTATGAGTCATGTTTAGGCTTCCCATTACATGAATATATGGTTTGGGAAATGTATTAATACAGTATAAGCAATAATGATACAAATATAATCTGCACACCAAATATGCTGTTTAATTTTAGAGTACATATGTTCATTTAACTAAAGTGAGCATATGCATAAAGTAAAAATAGTGTCACTTGGTCAGCATGCATTAAACATATCTTATATTTTTACAAAATACCAGTTTCACTACTGCATTGAATCATGTAAATCGGAGGTATAAATATTCACTGATTCAAATCAGTTTAGAGGTGTGAAGATTTATGGCACAGCTGTACTGATTTATTCTTATAGCGATATTGCTAGTGCACTCTTATTTAGAAATGTTAGCAAAATCATTCACTTTGTTATGTTCTTTTCTCACTAATTTCTCTCTCTCTGCCATACACATGAATGCATAGATGCAAAAAAACAAAACAAAACATAACAAAACAAAACAGAGGAACAGTGCCTAAGGAGAATCATACAGCAATGTGGGCTAACCTGGATTACTTCCTGTAAATCACGTCTGTGTCAAACACCTTCCACTAAACCAAAGTGAAAAACAGTGAAACCAATGACAGATTAAGACCATCTGAGACATCAAGGTTTGTCAATCCTACGGTGTCACCATATTTGGGGTGCCGCCCCACCATCCCACCGAATCCGATTAACAGTTCCAAGCCACATTTAACGTTCCCCATGTCTGTGATTATCATGTCTGTAATAATTAAGTATATAGCGCACAATCAAATACAAACATCCATTCATACACTACGGACACTTTGGACATGCCAATCAGCCTACCATGCATGTCTTTGGACTGGGGGAAAAAAATAGAGTACCTGGAGAAAACCACAGCATATACAGGGACAGCATGCTAACTCTGCACACAAGGGCTGTGGCAGGAATTGAACCCACAACCCTGGAGGTGTGAAGAGAATGTGTTAACCACTACCATGTGCCCCAATGTTAATGTTAAATTCAATAAATGCCCTTGTGCTTTACAGTACCTTGGAGTCCTCTAACCACTTTTGAGTCGACTTCCTTTGCACATTCTTACACACATTGCTAAATTTGGGCCAGATGGGTACAACAGAGAAAAAGAAGTCTATAAATGCTGTAGTAAACTAAATATAACCAGAGAGAATTTTCGAAGGTTATGAATTAGGTGCCAGCAAAGTTTGGACTGTATAATATATCTCTTTAAAAAGTTGTAGTTAAGTCTTTAAACAATTTCCAATTGAGATCATATTTATATAATAAATATATCATGGAGTAAACAATAAATTAAGTCGATAAAAGAATCCAAGGAAATAATATTAGCAAATTGCTGATCAAAAAAGCCATTATTGGAATCTTTTACATCTGCAATTTTGGTTTGGCTTTCAAGAACAACTCAAGCAGTTAACATCAAGTAACTGATTTATGATACCTAAAATCACAGTCACATCTCAGTGGGTTTTACAGACCCTTAACAATTATGGATCATCTAAAAATTTAGACCATTCAGGAAAATGACCTGCCTAATCATCCATCCATTTTCCATACCACTTATCCTACACAGGGTCACGGGAGAGCCTGGAGCATCCTGAACAAGGAACTCAGGTGATGCCAACCCATCACAGGGAACAAGCACACAAACTGGAAATGCAAATCAGCCTACAACACATGTCTTTGTACCCAGGGGGAACCCTCAAAGCATGGGGAGAACATGCAAACTCTAAGCATACAGAGCAGAGGTGGGATTTGAACCACCAAAAGCAGAAGTGCATGGCATGTTGTGCTAACCACTAAACCACCATGTGTACACTTCAATGCCAAAGAAGGAAACGGAACAGCAGTCCATGACAGATATCACAAGATACCACAATCTACAAATCTATAGCAGATCCTGATCACAACCTTATCCCAACAGCACACATCAAAAAATCTTATTTAGGCCATAGTGCTCACATATTTATCCAACATAACGTTTTTTTCCCATTTTTAGGTTTGAGGGCTAAATGAGTCATTCACCATGATTTCCTACTTGCAATTTTGACACCAAGCGAGTTAAATTTAGCAGTTCATAAAAATGTGATTCTGAAAAGCAATGCGTGTGACAGGGTTAACCTTAGCCTCCAAGGAAAAGCTGAATCTCCCAGTTATTCTTTTCTTCCTAACTTTGTTTTGTTTCCAGTAGACAAAGCACAAGAGATTAGTATTGCGTGAAGACAGATCCAGAAGAGAAAGCTGCATGGTTACTAAAAGTGGCTCCTCACACACCCTTGTGTTAGATTACAGTTGCGTGTAAAGACAACACAGTCTACAACATTTAAGAAGGAAATAACAGGAGAAGTGTCCTGAATAATAAAAGCACTTTATCAAGGAGGTCACGCAAAGCAGAGCCTCAGGGTGACAGAGCAAAAAGGAAACCTCCCATGAAGGGAGAAGAGTCATGGACAGCCTGAAAATGAACGGGTGATGGGGAGGAGGGGAACAGTGGGAGACAATACTATGCCATGCCTTTCTGGTTTACTAATCTAATGTGGGTATCTTGGATCAAGGTAAATGCTCAGAATACTAATGATGACTTCCCGAGGGACCTGCTACCTCAATCTGTGTTTCTACACCTCAGTAAAATGTACACAAGTAGGGGGTTGCACAATAGATTTTTTGCTAATCGTTAGTGCATTACTGGTATTTGCAATGCTGAAATTACAGAAGGATTCATGTACATGTACATGATCTCTTTCTAACAAAATTTTGTTGTGCAAGCATTTTGACTAATCTCAGAAAGGTTTAGAGGGTGTGTTGACAGATCATGGCATTAAAACATGATTAAAACATTTTTGTCAAATTCATGCAGTGTGATCACAGTGTAGAAACTTAGTTGTGTCCAAAAATTCTGTCCTACACAGAAGATCCTCTGGTGAGTGTCAAAGAGTATGTGATAGTTGTGAGAATTTCTCTTCCTGCATGACCCCAAGGTCAGACTGCATTGACAAGCTGAGGCTTGCAGAACCATAGACAGACGTTGAGATAGACCACACAAGCACGTTGCACTCCATTGACTGTTCAAGAGTTTCTTAGAGACTAGCATTCATTCAAACAGTAACCGCAGTGACAATATAAGAGTATATCTAGAGTTTAACTGCAGTAAGAGCAGTATTAGCTGCAGATGCCCAGCAGTGCAGCCTCCTTCAGATACAGCATGGAAACGAATCAATAGTAGCTCTTGCCAGGTGGCTTGCAAGCATAAGAGGAAATTCACGCAGGCTCAGCAACACAAGCGCTAATTAAGATACCAAGCACAGGAATCAACTGTGAAAATCGTAAAGCAACTTGGCAAAGCTGGTTGCAGGGGCGCCAGGAGGTCCCAGCGTGTCAAAGCACACAGACTGAGGCTCACACAGCAAACACATACTTATGCACCGATACAAGGCCAGAGGCCAAGGAGGATAGATGTGACACTACGCGTTGCCATTTAGGAAGTCCTCCTGTGTGACAAAAGCAGGCAGCAAGCTTTGAAAATATGAGGTGTAAGATTTTCCCCATTGAGTCTCACACCCTCCCTTATTGGCAGCACATGTACGAACATGCATACATCCACACACTCACACCTATGCGTGTTGCGTCTTTCTTTACCTTGAGTGAGATCACGGTTTTGTTCCTTGCGCTCCTTTTTGCCTTTTTTCCTCCCATTCCTGTCTTTCTTCTTCCTTTCTTCTCCTTCCCTTCTTCGCTCTGACATGATGGTGTCGAAAAAGTATAAATCCACTCAGATGGGAAAAGACTTGGGCAGCAATGAGAATCAGCAATAGTCCTAAGAGGGAAGCGTGTGGCAGGTGTGCTTAAGACTCTGAACTTGTCTGAGCGCTCGTGCCCTATATACACTCGGTCCCATCATGAGGGAAACACCTACTTGTGACAGAGAGAGAATACAGGCAAGAGACGACAGTGAAGAGAGAATGAGAGAGAGAGAGAGAGAGAGAGAGAGAGAGAGAGAGAGAGAGAGAGGGAGGGAGAGCATGAGTATATGAAAGAGAAGGAGAAGGGGAGGGATAGAAGGAGAAGGAGGGAGCAACAGAGGCATTTCCCATTGCTGTCAGACAACTGTTCACTGACTGAAATCTTCAGATAAGCATGATGAGTCTTGAGGCTGGAGAGGGAATCCAGCAAAGCTCCTGCTCAGACCACTCCTGGTCACCTGCCCTTTTGAGCCTCCACCATGGCCTCAGGTCAGAGGTCACAGACATTTATGATTCCCTCTGTGTTTTAGTTCCAGATATTGACCCCGCGTTCTGATACCTTTGCCTAGGCCAACATACCATACACCACTGAACAAACCAGCTTACCATACGCTCCCAAGAAACTTCCAAGGAAAATTAACTCTCCTTTTATGATGGTGCAGCAAAACCGGAATGACCATCTAGGAAGTCTGTTTAGATCTCCAGGTAAGCAGTGATAAAATAAAAACCTCTCTGAACAAGCAGGGCCGCATCCCCTTCTTCAACCTCATTCACTTTACTTCCCCTTCCTCCTACGCTCACATTTAGCTTTTCTGTCGTCTCCCACCCTCTACTGTAAGCGAGTTCCAGCGTGTTCCTGCTAGTATCGTGAGCAGTCTCTGGAGAGAAATCTTACACATGCACACAGCTGAGTTAAGCTGACTGCTTCCCTACACACGCACACACTCACAGTCAAGGCCAGTACATGCATAAAGTACACAAACGTCAACATGAATGAAAAAGTAAAGATATCCTTTTAGGAAATTTCCTTGAGTACAAGTTAAACTAACCAAGATGGAAAAAAAAACTACTCTGAAGTTTCAGTGCAGTTTTTTTCTGAATCTATGCTTATATGTACTGACTAATAGATGTCATACATAATGATGATTTTTATTTATTTATAAAAAACATATCTCCCATCTTAACTATGGAGATGGTTGAATTTACTTCGAAGGTGAGAACATTATTAGCTGGCACATTATTATCATGATCTAATATGTATCTCTATATGTATATATGAAGCAATGTGTGTGTTTGTGTGTACTGGTTGTGTGTATTTCTGATGATTTAATGGTTAAGGAAATAAGAACAGTCATTTGCTTGTTGGATATTTTTGTTTGGTGTACTCTTCTTAGTCGAGAATTGGTACTCAGATGTTCCCAGAAAAACTGTTGTTCATCACCCAAAAACATTTGGTCATGTTCTCATTAATGTACTAGGTACAGGGGGGCTGGCAAAATTCTGAAAAGGGACAGGTGGCAACAGGGCTGTAAGCGTATACCTACAGTGTGTCTACATGATACGTGGACCATGTGATCAATGAGCAGGAAGGTATGCCTCATAAACTGGCAACAGTGTATAAAGTGCATAGGACTATGAAATATGAATAAAATAACAATAAAAACTAAGAAAGAAAGAAAGAAAGAAAGATAGGAAGGAAACAGTAGGAGAAGAAAGGAAAGCTAGGGCAGTGGTAGATAAGTGCTTAAGACATTGGATTTCTGATAAAAAGGAGATGAGTTCAAATCCCAGCACTGCCAAGCTGCTACTACTGAGCCTTTGGGCAAGGCCCTTTAACCCCAACCTGCTCAAGTGTATAAATGAGATAAATGTAAGTCGCTCTGGATAAGGGCGTCTACCAAATGCCATACATGAAAGGAAAGGAAATCATTCAGTCTGTGTGAATTATCTATCTGAAACCTCTAACAAACTTTTAACAAAAAAATTTTAACAAGTCAATGTTTTTCTGATAATTAAAACGATTCATTATAGAGCGGTCCTTAAAGCAAGATTTTTGCATAGGCCTTGTATCTATTAAAGGCTACATCTCATTCACACACCTGCAACCTATGAGGCAAGTGCTTGATCCAGATAAGAACAAAATGGCTGTTGGCCCAAGGGCCACAGGCTTAAATCCCTCTCATGGGCCCCACTATTGTTGTGTCCTTAAGGAAAGCATCTCCATTCAGATAAGAACACAAGATAGAGGACCATAACAGTCTCTGCATAAGGGCTTCCTTAAACGAACCTCTATCATAATGTGCCTATGTGCTAAAGATTAGCCGATTACGGTGTCTCTACTAACGACATGATGTCATTCCGTAAAGTCACGCTATCACAAGAGGGTGAAGACATGTACAACCATCATAAGGTAATAAAATGTTACTTAAGACTTTTTGTTATTCCTTCTAGGCTAGAATTCCTATGTGCGACCAGAACGGTCTGGTTTCGTTCCAACACCTACACAGAGACAGAAACTAGGAAAGACAAAATACAAAGAGAGGGAGGGAGGGCCGAAGAGGAAGAGTACAGAATTCCATAATGTTTCTTATGAGTCATGATTATATGGTGTCATGGGCCCTTTTCCAGCTCTGCCCTCTCCAATCTCCAGTGTCACCACTGAGAAGGTGTGTATGTGTGTATGGAGGAGGGTCATGTCCCAACAGGTCATGCTACTCAGCAGATTATTCTACTCCGACAACTTCAAAGACCACATTGAAGCTAAACTGTGTGTGCGAATGTGTGTGGTGTGCGAATGTATATTTCTATGCATGTGGTAATGTGTCCGACAGCTTCCTTGCAGCAAGCAATAGTGTCAGTGGTAATGACAGATCTGCAGCAACTCCGGGTGTGGGTCATAGAACACCCTTCCCACACTGCTAAGCAAGACGTGGCTTGTTATCTGCTTGTGTTCTTAGCTTGGGCAGCTGAGTGTGAGTGTGCGTGTGTATGTGTGTATGCGTGCGTGCATGTGTATTTCGGTGAGATAAAAAAGTTAAGTCACTGGAGTTCATTCATGTAAACTGAGGAGTCCAAGTTATACAACCGCACAGATATATGAGTGGACAAGTTGGCATATGTAGAAGGAAATTGGCAGATACAAGGATACAGAAAAAAAAGGAGAAATGTTGTGATAAACAGAGATGTGTTGCAATAGGCTGGCATGCTTAATTGCAGAATCACAACATGGGAGCAACAACAGGGCGTGCCTGTTTCATTTTCCCTGCTGAACAGCTCTCTAGCTCCGAGGGCCATGACAGAACAAGCTGACTTCGATGAACTATTGCCAGAAGACTGAAAAAGATAACTTCTGAAATGCCGATATATAACCCGATTCCAAAATAGTTGGGACGCTGTGTAAAATGTCAATAAAAACAGAATTCAATGATTTGCAAAGCTCATAAACCCATATGTTATTCACAATAGAACATAGAAAACATATCAAATGTTTAAACTGAGGAAGTGTACCATTTTAAGAAAAAAAATAAGGTAATTTTGAATTTGATGGCTGCAGCTCATCTCAAAAGTTGAGATGGGGGCAACAAAAGGCTGGAAAAGTTAGTGTTACTAAAAAGAACCAGCAGGAGGTTAACTGGCAACAGGTCATTAACATGATTGGGTATAAAAACAATATCTTTGAGGGGCAGAGTCTTTCAGAAGTAAAGATAGGCAGAGATTCACCAATCTGGTACAATTTCAAAATACTGATCCTCAATATTCTGTAATGGAAATCATTGCATGGGCTCAGAAAAACATCCAGAGCTCATTGTTTGTGAACACAGCCTGCCATTCCATCCACAAATTCTGCTTCCATCCATCATGCAAAGAAGAAGCCATACATGAACATGATCCAATTTGAAATGGACTGAGGCAAAGTGGAAAACTGTTCTGTGCTCAGAAGAATAGAAATTTGAAATTGATTTTGGAAACCACGGATGCCGTGTCCTCTAAACTAAAGAGGACTAAAGAGGAAAGGGACCATCCGGTTTTTTATCAAAAGCCTGCATCTCTGATGGTATGGGGGTGCATTAGTGCCTATGGAATAGGCAGCTTGTACATCTGGAAAGGCACCATCAATGCTGAAAGGTATATACAGATTTTAGAGCAACATATGCTTCCATCCAGATTCCATCCCATCTTTACTTCTGGGAGACTCTGCCTCTGTTAGCCACTTTTTTTTTATATATACAATTATGTTACTGACCTGTTGCCAATTAATCTAATTATTTGCAAAATGTTCCTGCAGCTGCTTCTTTTTAGAAAGAGCTGTCCCTTTTTTTTCTAGCCTTTTCTTTCCCCTGTCCCAACTTTTTGGGACGTGTTGCAGCCATCAAATTGAAAAATACCTTATTTCTTCCTTAAAATGCTACATTTCCTTGGTTTAAACATTTTATATATTTTCTATGTTCTATTGTGAATAACAAACGGTTTTATGAGATTTGCAAATCAACGCATTGTGTTTTTATTTACATTTTACACAGCATCCCAAATTTTTGGAATCGGGGTTATACATATTTTCTGTATCTGAATGAACTGAATCATTCTCCACACCAGGAGGAGGCAATAGTCTGTATATGTAAACAATGAAACAATGAAATAATAAATAGTAAAAAAATCAGTGGAGTGGTACTAAATAGTACAGAAGGAAAATGAGTGGAGTACCAGTACCAGTAGCTATAGTGGAGTGTAGCTTTTAGTTTGTCAGGATGCACTTGCACTGAGTCTAGGTCCTGGCCAGCTACCAATCTCATATCACTGTGAATAGTCTGCTTCGAATTGAAATGCTCTGGTCATGATTTAAACATTATGCTTGAATATTTCAGTCTTGTTTTACTTAGAACTCTTTCTCTTCTGATGCTGATTTTACATCATAGGCTCCGACAGGCATGAATGAGGGTCAACTAGGCTAGAATTGCAGGACAAACCACAAAAACAAGAGACTGCACATAGTTTGGCATTTAGGAGCTGTAAGACTGAAGACAGACAAGCTGCATGTGAAGGACATGTGTGATAAATCGAATATGGTGTAAGGCCCATTAGCAAAAAGTGTAGACAAACCACAAGACAGATGCAACCCAAATGACACTCTGATCCTTTTGAAGCCCCATCCTGTGCCAACCACTTTCCCCTCATCCACCCCATCCTCCCGCCACCACATATATTCACAAACACTTTCTGTATTGTAATTTAAACAGCACAATATTCCGTCGTATGTCTTGTCCTCCATTAAAAAGCATCTGTTGTATCTCAGCAGCCGATTGCTCATTCCTGCAATTGGTAAGGGGAGGATGCCTGACATTAAAAGTAAACAAAAAAACAAAAAACTGTGCGGACCCACTCACTTATAATAGCTGGGATTGTATACACTGAATCAGCCACTCTTCCAGTCCTCATCTCTAGCTTGAGGAACCCCCACCCCTCTACCCAAGACTTCCTCCCAGATGGAAGAAGATAAGTGCCTCGTCCTCTCCCTCCTTTCCCCTCCTCCTCGGCTTTTCCTGAACCTGCACATCATCACACGGGCTGCCCCAACATACTGCTGCCATTTCACAAGGATCAGAGTTTATCTTGGGAGATATAATGGTTTTAAACCCCCATCTGGTTGTGCAAATGTGAGTGCAGTTTTCAGGGCACGGTGCATGGGAGAGTTGAACAGAAAGCAGTGAGACTGGACGTCTCTTTGTGACTGGAATGAATTCTTTCCGATTGCTCAAAATCTTTGCACGTAAAAACATAGCCCTTGATCAAGTGACCCTGCTGATTATTCACAGCGAGGAATCATGTCTAATGAGAATTATGACTAATGCTGCCGAACACCACTAGATCTCTTTACTCTCTCAACATGGCACTTTGAGATCAAAAGATGAATATGAGGTGATACGAACGCTGAAATTCTTATCCATCATCTCATATTATCTTTTGAACTCAAACCCAAATATCTCCAATGAAAAGTAAAAAAAAAAAAGAATTGGCTGTGACATTCCCATACTTTCAGAGTGGACTGTGTACATATACACATTGGTGCTTGAAAGTTTTCATTTTCTATACATATACTGTACAGCATGCCACGGAGAGACAAAAGTAGGTGAACCTCTAGGATTAGCAGTTAATTTGAAGCTAAACTTAGAGTCAGGTGTTTCCAGTCAATGGGTTGAAAATCAGGTGTGAGTGAGTACCCTGTTTTATTTAAAGAACATAGATCTATCAGAGTCTGAGCTTCACAACATGTTTGTGGAAGTGAATCATGGACCTCAGAAAAAGAGTTGTTGATATTCATCAGGATGTAAACGGTAATAAAATATTTCTAATGAGTTTAGACTCTTAGAATATCTGCCTATTAGTTGTTTGTGTGTGTCAGTGAGCCTATGTGCACTGTAGCCTTTTCTGCTCTTGTAGGCCATCTGTGTGAAGGTTCAAAATGTTGTGTGGTCAGAGATGCTTTTCTGCTCACCACACTTGTAAAGAGTGGTTATATGAGTTAGCCCAATGGAAAAAAAATTTTGCCCTGAAATCCTCAAACCAGCCTGTATCTGCATGATTTTATTGTGCTGCTGCAGGTGTACCAGTGTTCCTAATAAAATGGCTGCTGAGTATATATGTGGTACTCTGTGTACATACAGTATGGTATGGTACTCTGCTTTGACCCTAGCTTCCACAGACTTTCTAAGTAGCTTTTTCTAGCAATCGTAGCATGAGTTAACGTTTGTGTATATCGATCGAGGCTTCAGAGTAGATTTCCAGCAGCACATTTTGGAATCTGAATGCTAGCAGTCAAGCCTGACACAGCTGTCCTCTCAGATGTGTCTAACGTCTCGAGGCTTTGATGAAAGCTTCCTTCCTCAAGGTCAGCAGAGGCTCTCTTACTTACACACACATACACACACACACACACACACACACACACACACTGCTATCATAGGGATAAAATCTCCACTGTGTGATAGTGGGAAGAAAAGACAGCCCACACACTGATTGAAGCTGCAGAGGGGGGTAAGAGTGGAGCAGAAGCAGAGATGCAGGGGCTTTTACAGATCTCTGCTTCCCTTAGCAGTGCAGATGAGGGCTTGTTCTAAAGCATGCGAGTACTGTTTTCTAAAGAACAGCTATAGAAAGCATGCAAACTATGTATTATTTGCATATATTATGAATGAATAAATGAAAATATGCAAAGTTGTTATGTTGTTTGTAAATAAGTCCTGTGCATAACTTTGTGCAGGTGTCTTAGGGCGTGCAAGTGCTAATAGAGAGCTGTTGTAGTGTGGACCAAGCTCTGGGCCATTTCCACAGACCACAGCTGTCTCCATGGAAACCGTTCAGGACAAGAAAAGGTAGGGAGTGCGAGAGAGTATGAGTGAACGCGAGAAAGAGAGAGGGAGTAATGAGGGAGAGAGACGTCGTGCCCACGTGAAAACACAGATGTCCATGAGGTAGCCTCTGCTCAGTCTGCAGGGATACACTGCAGCTTGGAGAGAAAGTATGACAAGCTCTTGCACTGACTGTGGCCACTAACAAAATGAGATTCCGATTCTTGTTCACTTTCTCATCTGTCTTCTTGTTCCACCACTCAGTTGTCAATCACCAGGCTAATACTTACTAAAAACCCAGCTGGATCTTAGTCCCTCCTGCTGCACATACTAAATAAGCTAATTAATGCAATGAGACCCAACTTCATGATGGCATGGTTCCACACCTTCAGCCCTCAACACATTCTAGGTTATATATTTATAGCAGTAAAGCAACCAATACACTGTGATTTTGAATTCTCATCCTCGTTATCACTTATTTGCACTTATTCACATAGAATGACAGAGGAGAACCTCGCCACATGCTAGCTTTAAATGTCCACCTTAGCATTGTTCACCCAGTGATCATGATCACGACAAAACCAGATGGCGTGGCAGTGTTGCCAGATGGAAACAAATAACTATATCCTCTCTGGGCTGTATGTTCCAAGCTGCTCCAAAAAAACCACACCCTACCACACATGCAAGATGCAGACCTTAATAAAAATTCACCTATGAGGGGTATAATTAACACCCCATTGTCCCACAGATCGGCACTGAGGTGAGAAACAGAGATGAGTGAACGCTATGCCAGGGAAGAGATGTCAGAGGTGCAAAAACAGTGGGAAAGTCTGGATGACCGGGTTGCCTACTTTGTGGTTGAGGTGTCAATGATGAGGAAATGTGATTACGCAATGAAAAACAGTGTTACTCAGCAGTGACATTATAAAAGACATCAAAAAGAATTTAAGGCAACAATAAGTCTTCAATTTCCTTTTGTCCTCCAGATTATTGCAAGGTAAGATCAAACCTGGGGTGACAAGGTGGCAATTATTCCATTCTGATGAAAGAGCCTGTGTTTTGTAAAGTTGTCTTACATACTTGCTTTGTTTCGTCTGTTGTGGTTGGTGACTCAGGGCCTCTCTCTCTTAGATCTGCTGCAGTCTACCTAGTTGAGCTTATCTGATGGCACTGCAGATATCAGCCAGCAAACATCTATTTCATTTCTCCCTTTGGCTTGCTCTCGCTCACTCTTTAGATGAACAGACAAACACACTCCCACACACTCTCATACAGTTTAACAAACACGCTCCCACATGCTCCTTGGCACTTTAAGGCAAACGCATGCACGTGGAGCTAAATACTCAAACATGGGCCGATGTGTAGCCCATCAACACACTCATCACCTGACATTGATGTATACATGGCCTTTCAGGTTAGTGCAAACACAAAAACGCCCACCTGACGCTGATGTATACACGGCCTTTTGGCTTAGTGTAAACACAAGTACACCACCTACTTCACTCCAAAAAGTGACTAATAAGCAAACTAATATTGTTTGTGGAACATGTCCTGAGCAGTCCTTGTTGCCATCATGGCCTTTGCTGAGGTTTGAGCTGAAAAACAGGGAAACATGGGAAATAGCTTCAGTCCTTATCGGCTCTGCTCCACGCACACGTCCGCTCCGCGCTCCTGAAATCAAATAAAATTCCAAGCGTGCTCTCGGCTTGTCCTTTATCTGAAGAATGTATTCAGAGCCCGGCACAAACATGTCACAGTGAGGAAGCCTCCCCCCATTCCACAACAGTCATTTGCATTTCATTTTTTACTTCAACTCCAAGAGCTGCATCTTATCGAGGCCCTTGCTTATCAGCCCATTTGTTTTCCAGTGATGCCGAGCCTTCCTGAAAAACAGTATGGTGTGGTACGGACGCCTGGCTCATCTCCCCGGCGTCAAAGACCTGGTTGCGCAGAGAACAAGGGGTGTTGCTTTTAGTGAAGATAAACCGGGGTGAAGATTGGAGGAAATAGAGTGAGTGGCCCCTCAAGCGAGTGTTACGACAGCTCCTGTAATTTGCTGCACAGTGAGATTGTGGTCAGAGGAAGTGGACGAGTGTGACTGGGCTGTTTCAGTATGACAGGCAGACAGTTTTGACCAGCAGTACGCTTCACACACTTCCAAAAACAGCAACACAATTCTCCAAAGACATTGATTCACTCAGGCTGAAAAGACATACCTTTCAACAAATAGATGTTCAGTCTTTGTTAATCACTCGCCTGAAGACTGATTAATCTGTATAGGAATTTATAGCTCTGCCCAACAATGATGTGTGCTCCTCTGAAATGACAGATATCACGTAGTGTGAAGACCGAGTAGGATAATGGAATGCACCAGAGGCCGCTGCGATTCCTGCCAGCTTGGAGTCTTGCCCCTCTGACCTTGACTCACTTGCTCTCAGCGAATGAATATTTGCATTCCAGAGCATCCAGAGAGAAACTATAATAGCAAAAGAAGGACACACATAATTTTTTCAGTGAGATGAGAGTATCAAATGAGCTCCAGAGCTTCATTTTTCAAAAATAAGCTCATGTTTCCTCTTGTTTAGCGTGTTATAAATGATAAATCATGTTTTGAGTAAAATGCGTAGAGACTTTTGTAGAGACTCATCAAGGTAGAATTTCTATTGCACAATGTCTTCCATGAAATCCTAGCATTAAATAAATAAAAAGGAAAAAAAAAAGAAAACAATAAATGTTCAGAGCTTAGTGGTTAGCACGTTTGCCTCACACCTCCAGGGACCAGGGTTCGATTCCCGCCGTGGCCATGTGTGTGCAGAGTTTGCATGTTCTCTCCGTGCTGCGGGGGATTCCTCCGGGTACTCTGGTCTCCTCCCCAGTCCAAAGACATGCATGGTAGGCTGATTGGCCTGTCTAAAGTGTCCGTAGTATATGAATGTGTGTGTGTGAGTGTGAATGTGATTGTGCCCTGCGATGGACTGGCACCTGTCCAGGGTGTACCCCGCCTTGTGCCCGATGATTCCTGGGATAGGCTCCAGGTTCCTGTAGAAGGAATAAGCGGTAGAAGATGGATGGATGGATAAATGTTCAAGTTTTTACACATGATTTCTAATTTACTTTTGCATGATTTTATCAAGTGAGATTCTGTGCATTAAGAAAGGTTGTATTAGAGCAAATAAGCACAGTAATGATGCTCAGTATTTTGAGTGACTATTCAAAACACAAAGGAATATCCAATCACTGGCCACTTTAATAGTGACACCTGTACTCCTGATCACTGATGATATTATCCAGCCAATCATGTGGCAGCTTGTGCAATGCATAAAAATCAAGAGCTTCAGATAATACATCAGAATGGGGGAAAAAAATTTTACCTCAATGACTTTGGCTGTGGCATGTTATTTAGGCAAAATGGACTGGTTTGAGGTTTTTCAGAAAATGGGATATTTACACACGAAAAATGAAAAAACATCAAGTGAGGGGCATTCAGAGGCGAGGTCAGAGAAGAATAGCCAGACTCAATTGAGCTGATTGTAAGTCTATGATAACTCAATTAACCACTCTTTATAACTGTGCTGAGAAGAAAAGCATCTCAGAATACATAACATTGAAGCAAACAGGTTGAACTCCAATCAGCCAAAAATATGACTCTGAAGCCACATTATATACTGTAACATGATCCATATAAATGGTATAAACCAGGAAAAGCATTTTTGATACCAATCCATCTCCTAAACCATTACAAATTATTAAAGACCACAGGAAAGGCTTTGGACACACTGTTTTTCTCAAACTGTTTGATTGAATGTACACTTGTATGCTCCATAAAACACCCTAAAGGTCTTTGGCAGGGGATCTCAAACAATTTTGCAGCCAGGGAACCCTTTAACATTCAAAGAAATTCCAAGGACCCCTCAGCACAGATTTTTTTTTTATTGAACTGAATCTAATCATTACAATATGTTATGGAGCTATAAAGCTTTTATTATTAAACTTTATACTGGCAGAACACACTAAGTCCAGGTTGACATTATGTATAGGCTAATAACTGCAAGAGTTCAATAGCAAATATAACTTTGATAAGGGTTGTGGTTCCCACTGCTGTAACAAAGACTATATATCATAATACTGTATATACAGTATAATTCACATATGCCACTTTGAGATCCATTGCTTGGAACCATTACTTTGGTT
>JAOUWY010000035.1:13851661-13862814 GCA_025728095.1 Prietella phreatophila
TGTGGAGTTCGCATGTTCTCTCCATGCTGCGGGGGTTTCCTCCGGGTACTATGGTTTCCTCCCCCAATCCAAAGACATGCATGGTTGATTGGCGTGTCTAAAGTGTCCGTAGTGTATGAATGGGTGTGTGAGTGTCTGTGTGATTGTGCCCTGCAATGGACTGGCACCCTGTCCCCTGCGACCCTGAAAAGGAGTAAGCGGTTGAAGATGGATGGATGGATGGATAATAATAAAAATAATAATAAACACATTGGACACGAGAAAAACATGGGAAGCTCAGGTCCCATGAACCTGTCCCAGCATGCCAAATAGTGTTATCATTTATATTATTATATAAATATTAATATAGTTGATGATTTTATTTGTGTAACATAATTCTTTTAAAAATGCATACATACAGAATTATATCCATTTTGTGTGCATATAGCCTAGCAATCTAGAAGTCATAATGGTTAACCTCTAGACCATTTAAAAATGTTACAAGCATCCATTAAAACCCCTACAAAGCAGTACTGTACTGAAGGTGGAGTACAGTTTTTGACATATCTACTATGTGATTTTGGATTACTATTCTTCAGTTCTTTGGATAGATAATGGTTCTAATTGGAAAGCTTTCAGATGAACACGTACTCTCTTGTGTGTTTATCATACCACATTTTCCATCCATCCATTTTCCATACCGCTTATCTTACACAGGTTCATGGAGGAGAATTGAGCCTATCCCAGGGGCCTGGTTCACAAGGCAGGGGACACCCTAGACAGGGTTCCAATCCATTGCAGGGGACAATCCCACACACATTAAGACACTAGGTACAATTTAGAAATGCCAGTCAGCCAATATCTTTGGGCTGGGAGATGAAATATGGTGGGGAGACATGCAAGCAAGGTGCAGACAGGGTGGGAGCAAGATTCGAACCCCCAACCCCGGAGGTGCAAGGCAAACCTGCTAACCACTAAGAGACCATGCCCCCTCCCCATATGACATTTTAGAATAATCAACTAAACCTTACTCTTTTTTTCTTTTTCTTCTAAAAGTGCAGTGCTCCCTGACTTTTATACTGTGGCTGACTGTGTGAAGGCAGCAACAATGCTTAAAGCAGTACCGCTAAAGTCTAGATTTCAAAGCAAAAGCCCTTTATTAACAGTATTAAACGACTATTATAAAAAATTGAAATTGAATAACAATAGAGAAAGAACTCCGAGTATTAGATTAATGCGAACAAGACACAGTCTACTGTATATAACCTATTTTAGAAACCGTCAGAATTCTATATTGCTTTATTGCATTCTCCCTGTTTAGGATTTTCTGTTGTATAAAATGATGCAGATTTTGTTATAGAGATTTTTTTTTTTTTTTTGGTTACATGATTTACATGGCTTCGCTGTTGATTGACAGCTGCCGATCAGCGTTGGGGCGGTACTGAAGGGAAGCCCTGAGATTTCCTAAACTGGCTGATTTTTGGTGAACAACGTGACTAAAAACAACACTCCTGTCCTCTTAGGTAGCCTGGGTACACCACCTAAACCAGATCCTGAATCTGGTACTTGCGTTCATTATGCTATATGTTTTTTTTTTTTTTTAAACTAAACAAAAAAAACTAAACAAAAAAAAAAAAAGCCTTGAACACCAGGAGGGTTAAGGGATGCCAAAAAACTCTTGCGTCAAGTGGATATTGATTAGCAAACATGGCGTGTCTTGCTCTCGGGAAACCCCTCTTCACATCCACCTGATGGCAGCATCAGGCAGCCCCTTCAAATGGGTGCGTGGGAGTTCCCTTCTCCCCTCTTCTCCATGGCTCATGGCTCTCCCAATTTCTCTCTCTCTCTCTCTCTCTCTCTCTCTCTCTCTCGCCCCCTCCCCATCCGCTCCCTCCATCCTCCGGCAGCAGCAGCATCACCAGCAGCATCCTCAGCTCAGCTTCAGCAGCAGCATCCACCCTTTTCTAGTTTAGCGCGACTCTTTAGCTGGATTGTGGCGTAGTCCTGTCCAGCGGCGTTGCTGAGAGCCGGACAGAGTGTCCAAGGTGATGCCACTGCAGCACCCGCATCTCGCCACCGCGCCAGCACACCAAGCCTAAAGCTGCTTCCTCTGCGAGGAGGGACAATAACCGTTCACCCGGAGACATCAGCCACACAGGAAGATGTCTAACGCTGACATGGTCCTCAACGCTACCGATCGGGTAGTGAAATGTAAGTGATATTTCACCTCCCCTTTACGTTGTGCTTCAGTAGCCTACGTGATTGTAAATGCGCGTACTGGAGACCGACGGGGGCGTCGTTTCAAATCCAATCGGCCGCGCCATAAGCTCGTTGGATGATGCATATGTCTGATAATGGCATTGTCCTCTGATCTGCTTATGTTCATGCGCGCCGAATGGGAGTCAGATGATTAGTAGTGTGTAGAGGGATTCGAGTTGCAGGATGTGTAGTTTAGTCTGATCTAATTTACTGCACAATAAGGGATGGTTGGATGGATGGATGTGTAGATGGATGAGGCAGGCACTTTCTGTGGAGGCGGTGATGCAGCATGATTGCGTTTGGCACGCTGGTAGAGGGCGCATGCTGGCTCTCCACACACTCCGACGTGTATACAGTGATAAGGATAAAGATAAAGATAAAGATTTCTTTCCGTGTGCGGTGTGTTTGATAATGTTCCGTATTTTGGGAAGAGGACAGGGTTGAGAGGGGGGATTCCAGCTTGAGGGTCATGTGATCCCCAAAAGCCGCCTTCATATAAAGGTCGGGTTATGAAATTATGGCTTCTACAGCGTGTATGCACAATACAGTGACATTATAGGAGACCTTTTGCTTGAATAATTGTTTCATCCGGTTGGTTTTCGTTGGTTGGGCATGTGTTAAAATTCCCTTGTGTTTAAATGATTTGTTTGTGTATGCACTGTATGTCTGATTGATGATTGTGTAATGTTTCTTAGAACTAGACCACTAGACTAATTTTATTTAGAGAAACATTTTGATGAAACATATACTATGTTATCTATTTTGCAACTGTCTAGGTGTCCATGAGGATTCAAGAGTGTGTGTGTGTGTGTGTTTGTGTACACCAGCATGTACCTGCTAATGACATGTCTAGGTTTTTAATGGTTGCTTGGTCTACAATACAATGGCTTATTCAGAAGTCATCTTCATAGAATGACAATGAAATGTAGAACAAAATTCATGTGGCATTTAAGCTCATGGCACATTTGCCAATATTTTGGGAAAATCAGGTTCATCTGTTATATGCTATGTGCCAAATATTGTAGTGTTGAATTGAGCCTTGTACTGCCAAAAATAAATTGTCAGTGACCTGCAGAAGGACCTTAAGCATGTTTTCGAACATACAGAAATGCATCAACAGGGACTTATCTTTGTCCTTTATTACTGAGACACGTAATTACTAATTTAATATTTTGAATTAGGGGGCACGATGGCTTCCTGGTTAGCATGTTTGCCTGGCAGCTCGTGGGTTGGGGGTTCAACCCCTATCTCCATCCTGTGTGTATGTTCTCCCTGTACATTGGTGGTTTCCTCCAGGTACTCCGATTTCCTCCTGAGATTTCCCCGGTTTTCTCGCCAGTCCAAAGACATGTGTTGTAGGCTGATTAGCATTTCCACATTGTCCATAGTTTGTGAGTGTGTATGTGACTGTGCCCTGCGATGGGTTGGCACCCTGTCCAGGCGTCTTGCCCCGAGTGTCTTGGCTCCCCCCCCGTATGGAAAATAGATGGATGGATGGATGGATATTTGGCATTATATTTAAGTATGTTTAAGAAAAGTCTCTTGATGAGGCTCCTGTTCAGCAAATCCCTGACTCCTAATCGGTTCACATGAGTTCGGCCTCTAGGTTGGTATAGCCTGCTCATTATACCTGCATCTGTTCCTTGTTCATGGGTTCAAGGACTCAGATATACTGTATACTCTCAGTTTGCTTCAGTTCTTTTCAAATGACACTAACAGTATTATGTAGTTTGTACTTGTAGTTGTTTCACCCACTGAAAAGACACACATCGCTAAATATGTTATTATGAAAAGATTTCAATCCACTGCTTTGTAGAACTTGGAGGGTGCAAGTTCATGCACTATTAACAGTAAAAAATCTATGTTTTTGTTTCATTGTTATGGTTTGTGAGACTGGTGAAAGGAAACCATAAGAAATCTATTCAGGAAGCCAAAGTAACCTTAACAAGCCTTATTTGTACAGACACAGTCACTAACAGTAGTGAGTCATGGTGGCCTGCACCCACACAGAGACCTCAGGATATTCACTCAGCACAGCTTAACAGAACGTCCACACAGTCACTGTGACAGGCCACTGACTGTTTCCTCCCCATACGCCTTATAGCTGGATCGGTGGGAATGCACTATTGTAAATCAGCCTCACTTATAGACTGAGTGTGTGCTATTACACTCCT
The DNA here is from genome assembly GCA_025728095.1 of Prietella phreatophila. NCBI lineage: Eukaryota > Metazoa > Chordata > Actinopteri > Siluriformes > Ictaluridae > Prietella > Prietella phreatophila. Next base: position 13,856,074 of record JAOUWY010000035.1, read on the forward strand.
AAACTCACCCCAACACCACACAGCTTCATGATGCTTTGTGTGTAATTGAAAGATTTTATCATGAACACATGCATCAGTAATAATTGCTTGTAACAACCTCTGTAATTAAGACAAATGAAAAGAATTGACTATATTGCACAGCCACAGACAATAAACATCAGAAAGATCTCTACTGGTCTGTGCAATACCACTTTATAAGGTACACTTGTTTTTTGTTTTTTTGACAGGCTCAAGCATCATCTGGCAGCATATTGGCATTTATGCTATATGTTTGTTTTTGGTTTGTGCAGTCAATCACTATTTATTAGCTTTTATTCTCCGGGGAGCCATGCACCTGTTCTTTGGAATATAGGATAAAGGAATAATATCTACAGCTTTTCATAAATAAATGCATGAGATACTGAAAGCTTATGATCTATATATTATAGTTGAATCAATACCTCACAGTGGCTTTATGTCTGTTAATATATACACAACCTTTCATTTGCTTTAATAAAAGTCCATTATGTTCTCAAAGTGGAGTTCAGGGACCAGGAGGTGTGTGTATTTATTAATACATTTTAAAACATTTACATATTTAAAAAGAAATATGTAATGATGTTAAGAGCAATTTGTCAATGACTACCTAAGAAGTTATTATTACAGTTATTATTTAATTATTGTAGTTTTACAACAAAGTGACTGCTAACCTGAATCGAATGGTTTAAAATGATGCTAGTTACACTAATGTGTTTCTTGTAGGGAGTTCATTTATATGATTATTTCATCTAAAGCTCAAGAACTTAATAACATGTAATATAATGGCAATTTAGATTAGACTATGTTTTGAAATTATGTGAAATTATTTTAATACAGTGTAATGGTTTAGGTCCAGTTTGTAAACAATTGGAATAGCTTACTAAATAAATCTGATAATTTAACGCCAAATCAAGTAAATGCCACAATATTCGGAGGAGCTTGCCATTTTTCTAATTTACCTCAGATTTTCTGCAGATTTGGGCCAAAACATGAATTCAGCCCTCTTTCATTTATGTGTGTTGAACATGAGTACAGCTGAAAGGTCTCATTTACCAACAAACTTCACTGTAAATGTTTTCCGCAAAAAAATTACAAAAAGTACAAGTTGAATATAGAAAGAAAGCATTTTTGACTGCAACAATCATAAAAATAAAAAATAAAAACTCAGTGAAATCCTATATGGACTGCTTTACCAAATTTAAGTGCCATTTCATGGATCCAGGGTCCTGGGTTCAATCCTGAGATCTGTTTTGTCTGTGTTGAGTTTTGCATGTTATCCAGGTGTCCTTGTAATATCTGTCAGGTACTGCAGTTTCCTCCCACTGTCCAATTAATTAATATTTATATATACAGTATATCTGAAACAAAGGGTTGCATACAACCACATCACTGTCCTTGGTTTATTAACTTAGTTTGGGTTTAGAACATAATTTAATGTCTTCACATTCAGGTGGACATTCACTTCCTCTAAAGGCAGGAAAGCTGTGTCATAGGTGACAGAAATATTATTTCACACTGGCACCTGGATTCATTTAGGTCAGCGACTGGCTTCGCTTCCTCAGCCCCAGTAATAAATGGCCTAGTATGGTGACAGGAGTTTAGTGTGCTGTAGATGCAACTTAGCCACATATTGGGGTCCCAAACGGATGTTTCTGAGCAGCCTACTTTACAGAGTTTGATTCTAGGGCATAAACTGTGTTAGTGCTGGCAGGGCCTGGTTGATTACTGGAGTTATTCTCAGGTCAGAGTTGGAAAATTCCCTGAAAATCCAATACAGTATGCAACATTTCGTTTCCAACTATTTCTCACCAATGAATGAAGGAAATTTAGACATATATTGTAAACGTACAAGTAGATTGTTAGACGAACTTCAGTCAAGCATTTTCTGTTTGTTTGTTTGTTTGTTTAGTGTGAAACCAAATCAAACCAAATGGGAAACAAACCAAAAGTATTAATTTTGCTTTCATTTGAACTAAAAGGTCAGTAACTGTAAGCGACTGTTTGATGGTAGAAGTAAAATGAACATGGTATATAATCATGTATAACAATGTCCTCAGAGATAATTATCCTACGTAGAAAGCTATATATAGTATGTCTTCTTCTTGTGGTCAGTCTTATGTTTTATGTTTAGCTTATGTTTTATTCACAAACACCATTCTGAAATGACTAGCTTCAAGGCTTTAATGTGTGAAATGGTCTTATCCATTTTTTTCCTTTTGTTGTTGTATAATATCTAAATGTATGTGTTTTGCCTAATCAAATAGGAGATTCAATGGAGCTGAATAGTTATGTTCACTCAGTACTCGCTCTAATGGCCTATGTAATGTGCTAGGCTCTGACAAACCACCCATTATACACTGAGCTGCCGTGTGTAAAACACACTATGAGTAATCTGATACTAAATTAGCTGCACACAATAGCCATATAGCAGAACAGAGAGGTGTCCACGTGCTCAGGGTCTACTTCCTGCAGGCTCCACACAGGTGAATGGTGAAGAGGTGAATGGGAAGGTGTAATAGCCATCTGGGATGCTGAGAGGGCGAGCAGGGAGGCGGGGTGATCCGCATGCAGGGTATACTCTTGCTGGCTTTATTTAGCAGTGCGGGTAAATTATTTAAGAACTGATTTGCAGCAGTGTTTTACTGCACACTGCTCTCTTACATAATGAAACTTCCCTAAGATCTGCATTGGGGGAAAGTCAGAGAGAGATGGAGCATAAATGCTGTATGATAGTGGAAAGAATAAAATTGGGGAGAGACAGAAAGGGAGGGAGAGAGAGAGAGAGAGAGAGAGATGAGAACTGAAGATTTAAGGCATGAACAATGAAAATGGAGATGTGGCTACTGGTGCTGAGGAAAACAAGAAAGGAGAAGGCACATAGCATCACACAGTGCTTACAATTGATCTAGCATAGTAATTTAGGTAGCTAACAGAGGTTAATCTTGAAGATCCAGCTCTCAGGGAGCAAATCTCATTCCCATCCTAACCAGCTCCCAGCACCACCCATCATCCAAATACAGACTTCTACAGTCCTCTCAACTTTCCTTCCACCAGCATATTGCCTTTTCATGCTTGGGTTGTGCTTTGTTGAACTGCAAGCTTAAACTTCATGCTTGCATCCCTTGCATGTCTAAATAGATATTTCAACTAAAGCGTGCAAATGATATTGTTGTTTACTATTTCAACCATTTCTACAATAAGGATTGTGTGATGTTATCTAAACAACAAAGCTGAGTTGATCCAATTTTCAGTGAAGCCCATACAAAAGCATCTTAGAACAAACACTTTAGAAGACACTTTGTCTTGTGGTGCATCCTATCATATCAGAAATATTTAAAAATCAAATCATATCAGAAACATTTAAAATATTGAAAATTTGTGTAGAAAAGAATTACCTATTGAACTCACTAATCACAAGCAGAGGCAGTTCAAGCTAGCTACTAGTTCAAGCTGTCAGGAAGGCCACAGTAATTCAAATAACCACTCTGTACAACCAAGGCATGTAGAAAAGCATCTCAAAATGCACAATGAACCTTTGAGATGGATGGTCAACAGTAGAAGATGCAACTGGGTCCCATTCCTGACAGCCAAGAACAGAAATCTGATGCTGCAGTGAGCAGATTAAAACTGGGCATATTGGGGGCAGGGGGGTTCCAGGCGATGAGCAGGTGTTCCTAATAAAGTGGCCAGTGAGTGCATGCTGTAATGAATACTATTAATACTCATATTTTCATTTATCTCTTTAAGGATAGTCTTGACAAATTCTTTTTCTGTAAAACAAATAACTTGTCCATTCCCTAATTCATATTGCAATGATAACAGCTTCCAAAAGGTCACAAGGTGTAATATTGTGTGTAACTAGAAGGAGTGTGAGGTGTTACTTTGTGTTCAGGTTCTCCTGGAAAGTTCGTATTTACAACGTCAGGTGCGTTCAAGTCAAGTTCAACAAATTTACTGTCAACTACAGACGTTGCATCCATTGATTCCACCATGTTTTCTTACTGACACATCCCCAACTCAGGAACGTGGGGCTCGAAGAAGATCCTGAGTTTCCCACTCATAATTACATGACTTTGTAGTGCCGTTCATGTGCGGTCTACTCATAAATACAATCTTTCTTTCATGACTTGATTGCACCATTAATGTCTGTTTCATCCAAGACTGTTAAGGAAAATGCTGGCAAATCATAGATTCTACAAAAAAGCTAAGTTAGTACTATTAACCACCAAACCAAGCATCAATTCCTTTCGCTGCTTACTAAAAATGTTTAAAAAAACTATCACTGAGGTATCATAACATCATTTCTGTCACATTCTTAATTCCTGACAATCTTACAGTCCTTACAGCTTACAGTCACATGCTTAATTCCTTTGTCATTATCTCTACCGCTTATCACTGTCCTGCTTCTTCATTTTGTTCTGTTCTTATTTCTTTCTTTTTCTCTTATGACCTCCTGATAGGTCGGTCAAGTACCATATGTGTGTTCATTTGAACAAACTCATACAAGTCACGAACATGCTAATGAGATGGGGCCTCTGTAGGGGACTTTCTTAGATGTTGCTTTGCTCATTGAGGTTTTAAAGCAGTTCCTACATTTTCATATTTTACATGTCTACAGAACTAACTATACCATCAACTTTCAGGCTCTAGGCTTGCCTTGCTGGTCCTGTAGATATGTTTTTGGTGTCAGAAGGAACTGCGCTACATTTACATACTGGGGCTTGTTAATTAGTGAAATATATTTATTTCCATGTGAGAAACCAGCATCTCTTCTACTCAAAAGTATTGAGGAGCAGAAACGTTCTAAAAACAGATGGTAGAGTCAAGAGAACAATAAATAGAGATTAGCATTGCTAGATAATGCTGTGTGGTAACATTCATTTTTCCTGAGACTTATGCTAGCGTTGTTTGGTCTAACTCTTGTTTTTTTTTTGGGTCACTTTCCTCTCAGATCAACCTACATTTGTCAGAGCAGACACATCAAATGAGCCTAGTGGATTTTGGCTCCCAGAAGTGTTAAGGCATAGCTGGTTCTTTCCTAACGCAATCACAGAACAACAAAAATGGGCCGCAGTAGCCAGAGCTAATGTTTCCTCTTAGGTCCAACCGTACAGGATCAGTCTGTGTAGGCCTGCAGATGATCCAGCCACAGCTAATGTGTTAGACAGTGAGGAGGTGGTTATGCAACCTGGTTTGCTCAGTTATTTATAATGTCCTATCAATGTCTCTGTTCTTCGAGCTCTATCCAGCACCAAGATGCAGCAATCGGCAAATAGTCTGATGTTTGAAAACCATAAATTATATCAGATTATGTGAGGTGTGTGGATTTCAGATGGAAATGATAGGCCTGCTTGCTTTCCTCCATGTCAGTTTTGTCCAAAAAATGTGAACAATGGGTGATGAAATGTCCAATCACTGCTACAGTTCAGTAAACCTGGGTATTTTTTTCATCTTATATTAACTAGTTAACCAGCTTAGGTGACAGGTGGATAAATTTCTCAACTCTTATTATATTCCGATGCTGTTTCAGAGTGAAGATGATCCTATGGGTTACTTTACTTACTTCATCTGGTCTGATTTGATTTCACATTGCATGAAATGAAATTAACACAACAGTTTGTAAGGTTAGCCTACACTGCTGTCTGTGGGGCAGATAACAATTGCAATGAAATCAGTGGCAAGCCTTTTCTCCACCCCCAGTTGATGCTACCCCTTCTGTTGAAATGACATATTGAAAAAGGGCAGAGCTGAACAGCTGTTTTCAGACATAGGCGGAGTTTATTTCTGGGCCAGAAAAAATGCAAACATATACCAAAATAACCAAATCAATTGTGCAACAATAGTGTATGTCACTTTTTATAAGGTATCATTAAAATTATATGATTAATACAAGAATAGAAACACTTTTAAACATTAGAAAGTATAACTTTAACCAGATAAACATGTACAAGTTGCTGAGAGATGTGTAGGAAGGGGCAGATCTGTAAATGTATGCGCAAAACTTTTCCATTCATTGGTCACTACCTGCAGATGGGTCGAGTCAGTTTTGCAATCACTATTGATTTCCTTGGAAGCTGCCCAGGACGCCAAATGAATCGGCAAAACGTAATGGCACCCACATGGGATTCTAACTGGCTAAAAACTGCATGCTATCAACTGTATAGATATTAATTCTCCAACAATGCTGTAATGGGTTGAGTTCTGCAACAGTAATGTCTGGTGTAGTGCTGTGATATTGTCATGATATTGAATGGGAAAGCTACTATTAGGAAACCATTATAGTTGAGCCTTATAGCACGGTCTCATCATAGGCATAAAACTACCGGTATTATGCATACATACAAGAATACACTCATTGAAAGAAAGATAGATAACACCATTTGTGATTGCTGTGTGTGTTTATGTGTGTGTATGTGTGTGTGTGTGCGCATGTGTGTAATCATGCAACATAGCAAGCATGGTGAACAGAAAAGCTGTGCTTGCCATTAGCCAGTCCAGTCCATTGTCCCTTCATGTAATTTGTACTTTGATTGGACAGTGTTTAATTGGTTTGGTTACTTCTAAGTTCTCCCCCAGCTGCATTTTGGGAAACATGTAATGCAGGGGTGCCCACACTTTTTTGACTTGCAAGATACTTTTAACATGACCAGTCAAAGAGATCTACCTACACTAAAATGCGAAACATCTATTTATATAAAATGCGAAACATCTCTCTCTCTCTCT
>JAOUWY010000035.1:13872258-13890757 GCA_025728095.1 Prietella phreatophila
GAGTGAATCTGCTTTAGACAAAACCCAAAGCATCTAATTTACACACTTAGAAGTGAAGCTGAGTTTAGACAAACAAAGGACCACATGTCGGACGTGTTTTTATAGTTTTAGATTTGCCACAGAAAGCAATTAGGCCCACTGTTTAGTAAGACACAGAATTCAAGCCACACATAGAATATAACTTGATCAACCATTATTCTATGGATTTAGATTATGCTTCTAACTATTGATTATACATTATTCAATTATGCTTTAAGTAGTATTTCTAAATGCAGGTTACATATTGAATACACTTCATTAACATATCCAGAAGTGAAATATACATATTGATTACACCTCATATATATTTTCTAATGTGTCTTCATAAAGACTATGAATGGGTCTAGTGAACATATAACCAAGATTTTCTCTGTTCTCAACTATTATGACAAAAGAAGGAAGCACAATGTGACTGATCATTTTATCATTGATGCCTTCACATGTCTGTGATTGGTTTGTCAAGTCGTGATTGACAGGAGAGAGTGTAATGCTTTTCTGGCTCTTTTGGACTCGGATGGCAGCATTATTTTTCCTTTTTCCTACTCAGCTTATGTTAATGCATTGAATCAGAAATGCACATGTATTTTGTTTGATTTAACATGGAAAAGATATATTCAGTGTTTTGCATTGCATTTTCCATATTTTCTAGATAATAAGTCATGTTGGAGTATGAAAGTTTGCTTATTGGTTATATCCCAAATCGGAATGTTTAATGAGCATTTTATAAGAAGCACACACACACACACACACACACACACACACACACACACACACACACATACACACAGTATAAATCCCAAACACCGGTATGTGCTTGAGATTCCTTTTTCCCCCTCAAGTCAAACATGAATTATTTAACTCTATGCTGATCCTGTTGAGTCTTCACTTCCAGAATCCCCTCTTGTGCACTTACTCATGTTTGTGTTGCACTTATTTTATTGCAGTGTACTGTATATGCCTCATCTTGGTTGTGTAGGCTGTATTACCATAAAAATTAGGTTTTGGGTAAAGATGCAGTGCAGATGCAGCATAAGTGTCCCCCACCTTAAACTGTTCCACATTTTGCTGTGTTACAACAATATAATCTAATTATACTGAAAAGTGGAGGGGGAGGTGGCAAAAAACTTGAAACTTGGTGTAGACTCTCTCAGAGCTTGAGCAATTTTGCCAAGAAGAATGGGCCCAAATATCAGGATACAGCTGTCAAAGCTAATAGAGACTTATACCAGCTGTAATTGCAGCTAAAGGGGGTTCAACCAAGTGTTGACCCATGGGGGTGAGTAATTGTGTAACCAACAGATACCTGATATCTGTCACAGTTAAATTTTACACCTTAAAGTGCTAGACATATTGCATAAATGAATTCCCGATTGTATGTTGACGTTTGAAGGGGGTTGAATACTTATACTGCGTACTGACCAACAGTGTATACTGTATTGTGGTTAAGAAATGGTGCATGTAGAAGTGCTTTTATCAACTTGCAATGGGTACAAAAATAAATTAAGCCTCATAAATTAAGCCTAATACTAAATGGATTTTAAAAATGTCACTTTTATTTTAAAATAAAAACGTGATTGGTTGGGATGGTGGCTTAGTGGTTAGCACTGCTGCCTTGTAACTCCATGTTTGGCGGTTTGAATCCCGCCTCCGGCCTGTGTGTGTGTGGAGTTTGCATGTTCTCCTCCTGATTCAGGGGTTTCTTACAGGTATTCCGGTTTCCTCCCCCAGTCCAAAGACATGTAGGCTGATTGGCATTTCCCAATTGTCCGTGGTGTGCAAATGTAGTTGCAGTTGTGCCTTTTGATGGGCTGGCACCCCATCCAGGTTGTCCCCGGCCATGTGCATCGAGTTCCCTGGGTTAGGCTCCAGGCTCCTAGCAATGCTGTGTATGATAAGTGTTATGGAAAATGGATTGATGGAAAGCATATAATCATTGATATTATCAACGTTTCAGTAAAGATATGTGTATTTAACATTTATGGTAGGAATCGACAGTGTTGGTTCTTTGTAACAGTCTTTCATCTCATCTCTCATCTCATCTTCAACCGCTTATTCCTTGTTCAGGGTCGCGTGTAACAGTCTTTGTAACAGTTTTTTTTTTTTTCGTGAGGGTGAATGTTCCACACTATTAAATATAATTATACATGGTTAAAAGCATGATTGTTATCTTTCTTTAATAAGTTAACTGGTAATTCCTGTCAGTGGTGTGGTATAAGATTAATAAAACACTTCCAGGAGTGCTGTTATGGGGAAATAATAATTCATTTCAGTGTGTTAACAGTAAATCTGTCTCAGTGCAGTCAGCATGCATCACACTACTCTGTTATTGATTATTTTCCTATAACAGTGTGCCCAATGTAACTTACTTGTATAGTACGCAAGTGGCAGCAGGCCACAGTTGGCCTGGAGCCATTTTTCTAATAATAACCAGTCTAGTTCATTATCAGTTTGGAACCAAATTTTGATAAAAGGTAGTCCAAATTAGTTCTCTTTGCACTCTTAAGATATCTACACACTTCCCCTCACAGATATAAAGAACACAGTTTCGGTCTAGCGCACGTTGATTATCATTCCATTCATAAAAATTTACCAATAACATTTACACAAACGGTGATTGCGTCATCCATTTCAAAGATGCTTTGTCTCTTGTTCATCGATCCTGTAACCACACTCTGTAATTACAGTGCAGCTCATCGCCACCAGTACACACGCGTAAATAATTCACCATTTCGATGCTTTGTTGAAGCTCCATCATCGCTGCACACATTTCATAATGAGTCATTCCTTACACCATGTTCAACATTGTGCTCTGTGTCTGATCAGGAACTGAAAATTTTACTTTACTGAGGAATCAGTTTTACTACTGCTTTATCAATAATTCATGTGGTGGCAGTGTAAGCGATTGTTGTGGAGTGTCATTCATCCTGTTCAATGAAGCACTCTTATTGTTTACATGCTAAAAGGCCATGTTACCTTGTTAATTTATGTCAATGAATGAACGATAATACTAATGAAGCATGTATAATTAAAATAGTCTAGGATTTTAAGGATTTATTTTAGGCAATGAGCCATTCATGAAAAGCGCCCTTTTGATCACAAGGATATTTTGAAATATGGCCCACTGTAGCTTTGTACTGTGTCATTATGTTGAGAAGGATGTTGGAATATATTATATTTTATCTGCCATTAATAGATGATGTGTTACTTATTGAGTCTGTTTCCGGCAAAGTCTCACTGTTTCTTTCTTCTTTTGTTTCAGCCATGCCTATAATTGCACTTTTCATTTCCAGTCTTTATGTGTTTAAGTCCCAAATATTTCCATCATCTATGTTAGACCAGACATATTAATAAGCAATTGAGTTTTAAGTGGTGGTCACTTGCACAGTGTGCACCGTGGGGCATTCTTTTTTTGTTTGTTTAAACTAATAAGGCTTACAATCGAATCAAGAACCCCCAGTCTTTAATGAGTTGGGCTCATTAGTGACTTACCTGAAAGGTTGGTCTTTACCCTCTCATGAGGAAAGAAGGTATCATCCTGATCCCTCTTCTACAAAATTGTATTTGCTCTGGTCTTGGTTTTATATCATAGCCAAATGCTCTGAGAGAGCAGGAGACCACAGATGGAATTTTATAGCAGTTGATAGATTGTATGAGTTTATCCTTGTTCTGCAGGTCACATAGTATCAGCAAGTTCCAACTGGTACTTGGTCTGGCTGAGACCAGCAATAAATACTACCTATCACATTTTTATAGTGATTTAATTGGCTAGAATAACGTGACTGGTTTGTATTTGTAACACATTCGATTCTCCTGAGATACATGAGTCATGAGTCTAATATTGCAATCGAGTGTTTGGGGGATATGTTTGGGGGGATAAGGAGCTCAGATACAAGTGAACGATACAAAAAAAAAACAAGAGCTAAAGGGAAACTAGTGAGCATGGCGGATTAGTAGTTAGCATGTTTGCCTTGCACCTCTGGGGTTGGGGTTTGGTTCCCACCTCTGCCCTAGTTGAGCAGAGTTTGCGTGTTTTCCTACTGCTTCTGTGGTTTGCTGCCCTAGTCCACAGACAGGCGCTGTAGGTTGATTGGCATTTGCAAATTGTCCGTTGTTTGTGAATGTGTGTGGAGTTGTTCCCTGAGTTAGCACCCTGTCCAGAGTGTACCCTGCCTTGTGCCCCGAGGTTACTTGTGTAGGCTCTGTGTAGTATAAGCACTATGGAAAATGGATGGATATTGTTCCCTAGTTTCAATATGAATGGGCTATTTTGTGTACATTAATGCCATAATTCCAGTTAAGCCCATTTCACTTCCAGGTTTAAACACTATAAAATGTGGAAACGTCCATAGAGAATGAATTCATAGAGAATGAATCAAACCAATTTGATGTGATAGATAACCTTCTGTCTCACATTCACTTTTCCTAGCCGTGCCCTTCCCTCTGAGCCACCGCCTCACCATGAAGGAGGTGTTCGACTGTGACGGTAAGCCCCGGGTGGACCTGCTCAAAGCCCACCTAACCAAAGAGGGCCGAGTTGAGGAAGCCGTGGCCCTGCGCATCATCAGTGAGGGCGCTGCCATCTTGCGCCAGGAGAAGACCATGCTGGACATTGAGGCACCTGTCACAGGTGAGAGACTTTATGTTCACATGGTAAATGTGCTTCACCATTTACCATGTTCCCTTCATCTACAATGTAAAGTGTCGCAGTATTGAGAATTACTTTATGTGAGATCTGATCAGACACATATGATACATGCCTTTGCTTTGGGGTCCTGAATTTCTTCCATTTCAATCTTATTTCTGTTCTGTCTGATTTGGAGGTGTGTTAGAGATCTTTATTGCTTTTCGGTGGGCTTGGGAGTTTAATGGAAAATGAAGTTATCTTGATTGCTTTTTACTCGGTTGGATGAGGGGTGAACGTGAGTTGGCTATCACTCCCATGCTTCAAGCGCCTGCAGTAGCAAGCTGTACTGAGAAAATTAGCACTTAATTGTAAGGAAGCTGCTACATTTTTTGGTGTTTTTGTGTTTGACTCACCAGCAGAAGCATTGAAACATGGAAATAAGTGTCTAAAAAACAAAGAAAAAAAGGGTTTATTAGCAGATAATGAGAAGTTCCATGAGAAGTTGAGAATTAAACTGAAGAAGTCAGGTGTACCATTATACATTTTTTTTTTCATCACATCTTTCACATTATTTTTCTGGTCATGGTGCACGTTTATGAACAAACAAATTTTGTAGTTCTCTCATTTGCATGTATTTCCATTTTGTAGATAAAATATGACTTCCTTGCAGTTAAATATTCATTTTTACATCCCTGTATGTGTGAAAACATTTTCTGGTTTGCCTTTCCAACCGCACTAAAGCAACGCTTTTGACCACTGAAAATGCATCTTCTAGAATCCGCTCTATAGTGGATAAATCTGAAAACATTTTTTGTTTGTTTGTAGTGTGGATAATGGAAAATGTAGATTTTGGAAACGTATTACGATGCTGGTGCTGTATTGGGAATTTTAATTTCATGTTTGTCTGCTTTGTATATTATACTATATTAAAACGCTGAAGAGTACAAGAAAGTGTGTTAAATGTTCAACTCTCAAAACAAATGAAAAGGGTGTAAATTACACATAAAGGTTATAGATCAGTAGGACTGGGAAATACTCAAATTTCTGTAATAAAGTACTGTGTTACTCTTAGGTACTCTTTCAGAAGATTTGTACTTTTCTGACATATTATTGAACTCTTATTTAAGTACATTTCCAAGAGACAAAACACAATATATGGCTAAAGGTTGTGGACACCTTTGTAGACGTCTTTGTATGTTGTTGCGTTACAATTTCCCAAATCTTTACAAGCATTACAAGAGGCCCAAATCTGTTCCAGCATGATTTCAGCATTTTCTTTTTGAACTAAAGAGTACTGAGCAGAATGACATGAGATTTTTCTTTTTTCTTTCTTTTTTTCAATCAATCATCTCCTTTGCATCCCATATTAAAAAGCAAAATATCAGCTTTTAAAATTTGTGATTACATCTAATTAGGTAGTTAAGTTTTGTAAATGAGCTTGTTAAATTCTCTAGCATTCATTCCAAAGGGATTATTCAACATTTGCTAACCAGCAAGCAATGTTCTGGGTTTGTCTAATATCTAGTCATCATTAAAAATATATACTTTTTAATATTGAATACTTGATATATTTAAAAGCAGATACTTTTTTTTATTATTCAAGTAGATTTTTGTCTCCATATGTCTGCTTTGAATTGAGTATGATTTTCACACATTACACATCCTTTTACTTAAGTACAGATTCTCTGTACTTTTTCTGCCCATGTGGGTCAGACACCTAGTGTGCATGCCCAGCATGTTGTTTCTCAGCCTCAGCTCTGGGTACCCCGTTCACTGCACATTCCCATTCATTGAAAATCGCTAAAATACACATTTGTTACACTTTGACCAAGTACATATGAGCAGGAAACACTTAAACATATAATGGAGTGCATTGATTTACCAGGTCAGAGGCTGTGCTATTCAGTGTGTGTAACAAGTAATGTCTGTTTTGCAAGTAAATATTTTTTTTATTGAACTCATTGCAAAGGGCATGTCACTGAACCCTTCCCTGTTTCCTGTTTCCAATGCCTCAGTTTACAATTGACATGTACTGCTTTCATGTCCTGCCCAAGTCTAAGTGCTTTTTGCTGTATTCATCCCAAAATCGGCTTTAACACAAAGAGCTAGAGAGAGAGGGAGAGAGAGAGAGAGCGAGAGAGATTTAGACAAAGAGAGTTTGAGTCCCAAACATGACTACACAGGGAAAGAGATATACAAATAGTGACCTGAAACACAAAAATAAACTCAGCAAAGAGTGAAGCTAAAGATGAAAACAAAAGACAGCTAAGTGAAAAAGTTTCAGGGGAGTTCACAGTATGAATACAGCCGTCACTTTGTACTCATTGGGGTTATTGGTGATTTGTATATCACATTCAAATATGTAGGCATGCTGTCACAAATGCAAGGTGAAAGATACTGTGTCTGAGCATGTTTAATAAGGTTAGAAAGACAGTTGACTGGCATAGTAGAACATACTCAATGAGTCACAATAACAGCGACAGGCTATACAAAAGGCAAAGAGCTTAAATATTAGGTAACTTTAATAGATATGACCAGTGGTTAATAAGCTGGTTAGGTGGAGTGCTGAAAAAGACAAAACACAACTATGGTGGACGGGTATGGGATACCAGCAGTGCTTATGACTGGCAAATGATGGAAAAAAGGAACTTTACTGATTTCTACTTTATTATGTATTGTAAAAGTTGCTTCTTCAGGTTTTACAGGATGTTATAAGGCTTATTTGAGGCATGTCATCTACATAACAATATTGACAATAGTCTATTGTGCCTCTATAGTGCCCTCCACTAATATTCACACCCTTGGTAAATATGGTGAAAATTTGTCTTTGTTGTTTGACCTTTAGATCTTTTGTTAAAAAAAATCACAAAAATACTCTGCTCTCATGGATATCAAACAATTGCAAACAAAACATAGATTTATTAAAAATTTAAAATCTTTGTTAAATATTGGTGTGTAACAGTTAACAGCACCCTTTTAGCCAACACTTCATGCAACCACACTCTGCCAAGATAACAGCTCTGAGACGTCTCCTATAATGCCTGATGAGGTTGGAGAATACATGGCTGAAACCATTCCTCCATACAGAATCTCTCCCGATCCTTCAAATTTCGAGGTCCATGCTGGGGGACTTTCCTCTTCAGTTCACCCTACAGGTTTTCTAAGTCAGGGGACAGGGATGGCCATGACAGTTCCTTGATTTTGTGGTCAGTAAACCATTTTTCTGTTGATTTTGAAGTTTTGGATCATTGTCCTGCTGGAAGATCCAACCACGACCCATTTTAAGCTTTCTGTCAGAGGCAGTCAGATTTTCATTTAATATCGGTTTGTATTTTATAGAGTCTATGATGCCACGTATCCTATCAAAATGTTCAACTCCTCTAGCAGAAAAACAGCCCCAAAACATTAAAGAGCCATCAAACAATTGCAAACACAACAAGGGTTTATAAAATTTTTAAAATAAAATAAAATCTCTTAAATATGAACCCATAGAATACCTGTGGGTTGAACTGAAGAGGAGTGTCCACCAGCATGGACCTTGAAATTTTAAGGATTTGGAGAGATTCTGTATGGAAGAATAGTCTCAGATCCCTTGCCATGTATTCTCCAACCTCATCAGGCATTATAGGAGAAGATTCAGAGCTGTTACCATGACAGTGTGTGGTTGCACAAAGTATTGACTAAAAGGGTGCCAATAATTGTTACACACCTATATTTAACAGATTTTTTTTATTATAATTGTTTGATATCAATAGGAACAGAGTATTTTTTCAGATTTTGTTTTTGTTCATATTTACCAAGGGTGCCAATATTAGTGGAGGGCACTGTAAATCAGTAAGGTCCAACATTACTTATGCAGTTCCTTTTGTACTAAAAGTTCACTATAAGTAGAAATATTATATATCTTCAAATATTTCTAAATATTTCCTTTGCCACTGTACATTTCTGTTTCTGTCACCTAACAATCCCAGTGAATGAGGGATGTTTCCCTATTATGGTTTATTTTCAAAGTTTCAAACAACTGTTGCACGTTTTCCATCAGGGATTCCACCTAGATATCACCTTGTGCTGAGACCTTCCAACAAAGTCACAAAATAGCATATGATCCAATATTTGCAGAAAATGACCATCGTCATACAGCCATCTATTCTTTTATCTTCTTGCCTTGTACATGTCAGACCATGTACACTATATGGGGCTATCCACTTAGCAGCTTGTGTCTGTGGCCCACTATACAGAACTCCTATCATCTCCCAACTCCTCTTCTGCCCCAGGGAGTGTATTTTTATACATTTCAAGCTTTTCTCTAGTGTCAAGTCAGGTCAAGTCGCCTTATTGTCATTTCAACCATATAAGGCTGGTACAGACCATGATACATTTTGTGATAAATTATGGAGCTCAGTGGCCTTGATTTGGCTAACCATATTAGCCATCACTCAATAATCTCACCATGCTGTTTGCTAGTTAACTTAACAAACTTGTTCTGTGCTGTTGCTCAGTAACACCATTTCTCATTATGCCGACTGGGTTGGGTCCTCCCTTGGTGCCATTTTCTTCGAGTAAACCCCATATTTGGAGTCAAACCTGACCCCACAGTCTAAACTTCTTGCTAGTTACAAACACATATATTCAGCAATGACTGATAAGCACAAAAAGGAGCCAAGAAACAATCTGAGTTATTTTCTCAGTGAATTAATGACATGGTGGCAGACATGGCTCAGCTGAAATAGATGATTTAGGACCTGGGACTGATCCCTGTTATATTGGTAATCCTCCCCTTTCCTTGTCAGGGGAGCATGAGTTTGCTGTGTCTATGAATTAGTACTTTATCTCATTACTGGTGGTCTCACCAAATAAAGCACTAGGTCTATATGTGCATTTGCCCAACAGGTGTCAACTGCCCAGTGCACACACTAGCAATAATTTAGCCATTGGAACATTCATTCAAATCTGCAGTAATCTGATCCCTGTGTGGGGGACCTGACTGTTACCTCACTCTTAGTGGTAGGACACCAATGCTAGGATGTGGGGCAAGTCTCTGTCAACCTGTTTTACGTATACTGCCATGTGTGAGTAGCACAAGACAGTCTGCCAGACGTGTGCAAATGAACCCTGCAAAAACAGTCCTGTATACCAGGCAACCTGGAGAGATGAGCACAGGTTTCATAATCATGAAATCAGCATGGTTAAACAGACCATCCGTGGAAGCACTTTTATCTGACTCAGCTCAGCACAAAGGTTCCACCTGTCTCATGCAGGTCTTTGGCTGGGAGCGTCATGTCCTTAGGCCCCTACCGCTTGAGCACCACCTAATGGGGTGGTACCTAAACAGCATTCCCCACCACTATCACTAACGGGTCACAAGGAGCAGTCTCGAGGAGGGCAGGTGTTAATTGCAGGACATTTTACAGTGGAAAACATTGGACATTAGGCAACAATTACATCAAATCAGAGTCCTTAAGACAGTGTTGCAGAGACTGTTCCAGTTTGGGGCTTAGCAAACCTTCTTGCTGCTCAAGGTCTATTGAAGTTTTACTCAGCATAATTCCTTGTTCTAGATTTGAGCGGGTTGAAATGGTTCCTAAATACCCTCTCTTTCCATATGCTAAGGTTTTCCTATCAAGGACAAGCATTTCAAGTTCTACCATTTGACCTATCTCTATGCATGCAAGTGGCCAGGGGGTACTGAATAATGCTGTACATGGATGACTGGCCCACATGATCCACCTATTTTGGACTCATCAGTCCTCCTTGTATACACTGTGGCACTTGACCTCGTGTGAGTTCAGAAAAGAGCTCCTTACATCTGAAGCGATTGCTAATCACCCTGCCACCCTAACATGTGGAAGCTAATATTATGCTTGCCAATCAGATTCCAGGCCACTGTGTATGTTACTGCCTCCTGTTAAGGAATATGGGATTGTTGATGGCAACCACAGAGGTATTGGTTATTGCTGGAACTACAAGCAGGTGGCTATGAGCCAATGGCTGAACCCCAAAATTTCACAGAGATGTGGCATTGTCAGAGAGAGGTACACTAGCTGTAGCTTACTGAAGACTGAAGGTTTTTCTAATGAGTCTGTTGAGGAGCAGTGCCCCATCCGAGAGAGCTAGTCACCACTGATGCTTTTCTTACTAGCATAAACAATGAGATATGAACTTTTAACCAGAGGGAAACCTGCAGCTGTGTTTCTGAAAGCAGCATCAGTCTGAGTCACTCAGACTGAGTGCAGCACAGTTTGACATTTTTCTTGCACAGCTGCTTAAATCAATCAGCCTATCAAAACTGTAGAGGAAGGTAAAAGAAAAAGAAGGAGAAGAGAGGGAGAAAGAAGATCTGTTGAGCAGCACACACCTACACCTCTGAGTCATCTCCTCACAGCCCAGCTTTCTCTCTCCCTCACTGCTGCTGG
Organism: Prietella phreatophila; assembly: GCA_025728095.1. NCBI lineage: Eukaryota > Metazoa > Chordata > Actinopteri > Siluriformes > Ictaluridae > Prietella > Prietella phreatophila. The sequence goes on from JAOUWY010000035.1 coordinate 13,883,335, forward strand.
GTGATTTATATCTGTGTGGGTGTGTGTATGTGTGTGTAGCTGTGTATGCTCATTTCTCATACATGTTCATACACATATGTGAAACTGTGCTTGTGTGTCTACATTCATATGTGTAAACATGTATGCTTGCCTGGATGGCCACAGTTATTTCCTCAGCATAGGCAAAATTAGGACAAGTTAAGGTTTTTTTTTATATATATCATGTTAGTGTATCTTAATGATGTCAAGAGCATATGAAATATGCAGGAGGGGATATGAAAAACAAAGAGATGTCACTGTGAATAGGGTCGCTTCTTTTTGTGAGCCACCAAAATGGAAAACAAAAGTAATCTCTCTTGCTTCATACCTTCACACAGCTCTATATCACCCGACGTAGTGCTATTGTTAATAAAGACTCTATGCACAAATGTACATGTTCTCACATACACAGGCATACACACATGCTGTTTCCCAGTTCAAGTTGAGGTCAATATCATGAATTCAAACTAAGGCTGAATTGTTTCATTGCACCTTCTCGTGCTGGTTCTCATTAAGTCCAATGAAGCTGTAGCCAAGCTACAACTACATAATGCTGCTGTCATCAGAAAATCTCCATTTTGCCCCTTTCGGTTTTTTCAGTGTTGACTGTCCACTTTCTGGATGCTCCTATATTGTTTTGCATTTTCAACATGATACTAATATCAGAGTTGTAAGCATTGATCAATACTAATACTGACCAGATATTAACATTTATTTTGTCACTTTAATAATCACAAAGGCTGTTGTTGCTGTGAGGACACTGCTTTGACTGTCATTCTTCTTAATATGAATCAATTTAAAAATATCATATTATGACACTCTTTTCATCGTACATTGCAATATTAAAGTTTTTAATTTTTCAAGGTTAGGGAGTAGTGGCGTACAATATGGCTACATTGAAAATCCTTTGAATACAATAATGTTTTTAATTCGATTCAATATTTAAGACCATAGATGTAAAATATTTGAGTCAATGTGCCTTGTTAGTGAACCTCTTGAAAATTTGTACTTTAGTCAGTTATAATTGAAACTGAATACTTGTACTTATATGCAAGTAAATTTCCAAGAGAAATTGAAGTGAAAATTTAATTTTGATGAAAATTTCCTTGCTCATCTGCTATGCCCATCCATTTGTTGCTTGTTTGTTTGTTTTGTCTTGTATGATTTGTTGTTTACGAATTCATCCAATCAAAATTCAAATCAATGGCAAACAAAAATGTGCACAACTGTGATAACGTGTCCTTTTCACACAAAAAAAACAGAAGTACATAGATGCACCTCTTGATTTCCAGTAAGACTTAAAGTTTTAAAAATTGTTTACCACAGAAACACAGGCATTGTTATCACTTTTGCAAGCTATGGGAAGACTTTTCACCTCAACACTGCTGAGACTAAATGTGGATGATTTGTCCACAATTGTTGGAAAATACAGTACTCATTATTTTATTTAAATACAAATTCTCTGTACTTTTTCACCCCTGCTTAAGATGTAACATGAGGAAATATTTTTTTAAATATAAAACTTTGTTAAATGTCTATCTATAAATAATTTTAATAAAATATAATGATAGCCAGTCTCCTAGAAGAACTAAAGAGTATATTAAGACATAATATCATAGTGCTCACATTCATGTGAGAAACAGTGGGTCTGAAAGTCAATCCAAGCATTTAGGACATTATTGACTTGATAAATTCAATATATTCAGTACTGGACTAATGCATCCTAAGTCCCTTTTGCAGCTTGGTCAGTTGAAACTGACCATCTTACATTCAGCCCAAACAGTGGTAAGCTTTAAGAGTTCTCACCGCTCCTGAAATTAATCTCTAAGAAAGAGAGATTATTGCGCAGGAAGGAAGCAAAAAAGAGGAGGACATTGAAGAGATGAAACTCATGTGAGCTTGTGGGCAGCAGTGCTGTGAACTGTGAGAAGGAGTTTAAAGCGATTGAATCCAAACAGCAGCTTTCAGCAGAGAATGTTATTTACGTTGAAGAAAAAAATGACCTGATATCAGAGCAGAATGAACTAAGAAATGAACACTGATGGATAGAAATATTTCAGTGGTTGCCGACACTTCTGCTGTAAATCTGTGTTTATGATGAGCAAGCAAACCATCCTATACTCCTGAAGACATTAATTAGATCAACTGTGAGAAATTAGGTTTAAATGTAGCTGTCAGATCTCAACCCGGCCAGGACTCAGTTTCCCAAGAAGCAACACTCACCTCCCATCCACGCATGCGCTCACCATCCCTGGACTTCTAATCATTCACACCTGTCACCAAACAAACACACTCTCTCTACTAGTATATAGAGAGTCATTCGAAAAGAGATCATTGCAAAGTATACGTTCAGTTGACTTGTTCTCTGCATTTCCAAGCCTTTATCATTCGTTTGTTTTCTCAGTTATTTCGACCTCTTTTCCCGCTTACGACTACGCTTTCTGCCTGCCCCCTTTTGCTTTGTTCGACCGATCGCCTGACCTTTGCTTGTTATACGACTACGATTTTAGAACAACCCTTAAACCACATACAACACCTTCCGCCCATGGTACGTGACAAAATACTTCGCCCTCCAATGGAAGCAGCGGGAGATCCACGTTGGCCGCAAGCCATCGAAGGACATGGCTGGATGATCAGTGACCACGACCAACGTCTAGCCAACCTGACTGAGCTAGGCCAAATCAAGCCACGTCATTTGCTACGGCGATGACAACACGTTTACCTCCCACACCGGTGCCGGAGAAGTATGAAGGAGATCCGGCACGCTGCCGGGGTTTTCTGCTACAATACTCCCTTGTTCTTTTCGACCTACCCAGACATGACAGAGAATCGGAAGATCATCCATTTCATGGAACTTTTGACTGGTAAAGCTCTCCTCTGGCCACAGCGGAATAGGAACAGGGAGGGAACATCATAAACATGTATGATCAACTAACAACGCGATTCCGTACCATCTTTGATCACTTTCCAGACAACAGGGAGACTGGTGAGGAATTATTATCCCTGAAGCAAGGATCACATTGGATTACACTCTTGAGTTTCGCACTGTAGCAGCAAGGAGTGGATGTAATCAACCCGCTCTCAAAACTATGTTTCGCCGGGGATTAAATGCCGACATCGTGACCGAACTGGCATGTCACAATGATCACCTAAGACTCAACTTGCTGATTCGATTTAGCAACTCGCCTTGATCGTCTACTACGAAGCCATTATGCAATGAGGTAGAAGTACCAGTGCAGGATTCTCCCGTTGAACCCATGCAGCTGGGTCAGACACGGGTTAGCATGCAGGAGAGAGAACGAAGGCACCGTGAACATCGCTGTTTTTACTGCGGCGAGGAAAAGCACTTCATGCAACAATGCCCTCTCAAGCAACGCCCTGCCCGATGGGAAAACGCAACTACATCTCCAGCATCAGCGGGGTTTTTCTTTGTGGAGAAGAAAGGAGGAGGGTTGCGACCATGCATAGACTATCGAGGGCTAAACCAGTGCTGCATCAAGTATCGATACCCACTGCCTCTAGTACCAGCCGCTCTAGAACAACTACGCACTGCCACCAACTTCACTAAGCTGGATTTACGCAGTGCCTACAACTTGATCCGGATTCGAGAGGGGGACGAATGGAAGACGGGTTTTAGCACAACGTTCGGTTACTATGAGTATCAGGTCATGCTGTATGGGCTTCCCTCAGTCTTCCACTGTCTTATTAACGAAGTCTTACGGAACATGCTGGAGCATCATGTAATCACATACATCAATGACATCCTCATATATTTCAACTCCAAGGAGGAACATGTTCACCACGTCCGCCAGGTTCTACAAAGATTACTCCATCACCAGTTGTATGTCAAAGCTGAAAAGTGTGAATTTCATAAAAACACCATTTCATTTCTGGGAAACACCCACAACTGGCCAACACCCACAACGGTGAAGGAGTTACAGAGGTTTTTTACCGAAGATCATTCAAAATTTCAGTACCATCGCCAATCCCTTGATGTCCTTAACAAAAGGGAAGCCCAAACGCATGCCGTGGGACCCAGCTGCCCAAACCACCCTGGATCAGCTCAAGAAAGCCTTCACAACCGCCCCCATTATCAAGCATCCAGATCCATTTAGACCGTTCATAGTGGAAGTGGACGCGTCAGAAACTAGGAGCAGTTCTCTCCCAGCGTTTCGGAGAGAGGTCAAAGCTCCATCTGGTGGCTTTCTTTTCGCGAAAGCTTTTCCCCACTGAGAGAAACTATGATGTGGGCAATCGAGAACTCTTGGCTGTCAAATTAGCCCTTAAAGAATGGCGGCACTGGTTAGAAGGAGCTACACATCCCTTTGTCATCTTCACTGACCATAAGAACTTGGAGTATTTACGCACTGCAAAAAGGCTCACACCCTGTCAAGCCAGATGGTCCCTGTTTTTTACCAGGTTCCACTTTACCTTATCATACAGACCAGGATCCAAGAACACAAAGGCCGATGCACTGTCTTGTCTGGACCACACGGAACGTGTCAATGACCACGAGCAATACATCATCAATCCCTCATGTGTCATCAGTGCTCTAGAGTGGGAACTGGATCAAGAATTAGAAGACATTCCCCATTCACAAATTCCAGAAACATGTCCCACAGGCAGACTATTTGTACCCGAAGAGTACCGTCAAGAGCTCGTTATCTGGGCCCACACAGTAATCGGTACAGGTCACCCAGGGGCATAGCGCACATACCATCTCCTACGGAAGAAATACTGGTGGTCTAACATGGAGAGAGATATACACAGAGTGGTGGCATCCTGTTCATCTTGCGCACAGAGTAAGGTACCTCGGACACTCCCCACTGGAAAGCTCAAGCCCCTACCCGTACCTGAACGCCCATGGTCACACATCTCTGTGGACTTTGTAACTGATTTACCAAGATCCCAGGGATCAGGGACACAACCGTTCTTGTCACAGTAGACAGATTCTCCAAATCAGTACGCTTTATTCCATTACCCGCCCTTCCCACCGCCTTTATGACAGCCGAACTCCTTTTCCAACATGTTTTCAGATATTTCAGCATTCCAGAGGAGATTGCCTGTGACAGGGGTGCTCAATTCACCTCCAGAGTATGGTCCAGCTTCATGGAGAAGATGGGCGTTACAGTCAATCTCACCTCAGTTTATCACCCACAACCTAATGGCCAAGTTGAAAGAGTCAATCAGGAATTAGGCCGATTCCTCCAAACTTTCTGTGCCTCCAACCCCGAAGATTGGAGCAAGTTTCTGCCATGGGCCGAATTCTCTCCAACATTCTGCTACTAATCTCACTCCATTCCAATTTGTACTTGGATACCAACCCCCACTATTCCCATGGAATGCGACTTCCACAGAATCACCTGCCATTGACCAGTTGTTTCAACATAGTGAGCATGTCTGGGCCGACACGCACCAACGTCTGAGACGGACCACATACACATACAAGCGCAAGGCTGATCACGACCGAGTGAACATCCAAGTTACCAACCCGGTGATAGAGTATGGTTATCCACCAAGTACTTAAAGCAACCACATAACTGTAAGAAGCTAACTCCAAGATACACTGGACCCTTCAAGATCCTCAAGTGAATCAATGAGGTTACTTACCGTCTGGAACTGCCACGACACAGCCGCATCGCCTTCTCCTTCCACGTATTACGTCTTAAACCAGTTGTCAACGGACCGTTAGCCACAGAAGTGCCCTCTGAGACCCCTCCGACTCATCTGGAGATCGATGGACAACCAGCTTATTTAGTCAAGAAGATCATCAACTCTAGACACAGGAGGGGCAAGCTGGAATATTTAGTCGAGTGAGAGGGCTACGGACCAGAAGAACAATGCAGGATCTCTAAACAAGACATGCTGGATCCACAGCTTATTAGAGACTTCCATATAGAGAGTATATAGCATATAGAGAGTCATTGCAAAGTATACATTCAGTTGACTTGTTCTCTGCGTTTCCAAGCCTTTATCATTTGTTTGTTGTCTCAGTTATTTCGACCTCTTTTCCTGTTTATGACTACGCTTTCTGCCTGCCCCCTTTTGCTTTGTTTGACCGATCGCCTGACTATGTTATACGACTATGTCTTTAGAACAACCCTTAAACCATGTACTACACCTACCGCCCGCTTCTGCTTTCGTGCCACCCACGGTACGTGACAGTAGCGGTGGAACTATATGAAAAATTCATGGTATGATAAATACAACTAAAAAAATATAAACCCTGCATTTCTTGCTGAGCACTTGAAGTCTATTCTAACTCACAGCTGAGTATAAATGTCTATATTGAACCGCGCCGTGTGGAGCACGGCACACGGTATATAAAGAGGTCCCCGTCATTAGTCCAATAACTGCTTGCAGCTGTGCGCAGTTCCCACACGTACACACAACCCTATGACCTGTGACACGACGGGACGAAGACATGACGTTAGCGCGGAAGATGTCCGCGCATGAGCAGCAGCGCTCGATGCGAGCCGCTGCTCCGGGAGAACCGTGACACATAGTTCTTCTAGAGACTTTGACTGTCGCACTTGCTTCTTATTTTTGCAGCAAAATCCAGCAGCCTTCATTGTGTTTCTTGTCTGAAAAGTTTCTCTTACCACTTAATATGCTGCATTCTTTACTATGTAACATTTCTGCATTTTTTATGTAACATTTCATTTTGTACTAGAAAACTAATGTTTGCAAATCTAAAATGTTTTTGTACTGACTCGATAATGTAAAAGTCATAAAATAAACAATCTATAACAAAGTTTGTACAAAAAAAAAATAGGGTGTCTAAGACTTTTCCACAGTACTGTGTATACATACAGTGGTACTTAAAAGGTTGTGAAACCTTTAGAAGTTCAATTATACTTAATAATTTATTTATTGAGCAAATTGATACAATATTTCATATCTGTGAGTGATGAATGTATGTGAAACTTTGCTTTCAGTGTCTGGTGAAACCCTAATAAATTTAAGTAACTGTTGATCAGTCCTGCATTTCAGCTTGGAGGAATTTTAGTCCATTAATCAGTGCAGAACAACTTCAACTCTGGAATGTTGATGAGTTTCCTAACATGAACTGCGTCCTTCAGGTCCTTCCACAATATTTCTGATGACTTTTTTGTTTAGGGTAATTATCTTGCTGCATTAACCACTTCTCTTGAGATTCAGTTTACGGACAGATGTTCAGAAAAGTTCCTTTAGAATTCGCTGTTATAAATCAGAATTTGTTGCTTTATATGATTTGTTCATTGATTTATATGATTCGTGATGGCAAGCTGTCCTGGCCCAAATGCAGCAAAACAAGCCCAAACAAAGATACTACCACCACCATGTTTCATCAGTCCAATCTTCACATCAGCATCCTCAGTGAAGCAGAGTTCTGTCCTGATGGAGCGTCACACACTCCGCTCTC
>JAOUWY010000035.1:13919902-13930798 GCA_025728095.1 Prietella phreatophila
ACATGGTAGTTTCTTAATCTAATTATGGTCTTAATTAGATTAAGAGTGGATTATTGTTGTCCATGTAAACGCAGCAACTGTATACTGTATGTCAGCACATTTGGCACAGCTGAAGATCCATGAACTGAGAATTAATAGAACATATAGGAGTGACTATTTACATCTGATTTATCTGATTAAGTGGCAGGAGAATGGTGAAGGCATGCTACTTCTGAGACACATGAAGCCAGCAGTCACATATTTTTGAACTGTTGCTCATGCTGCATCACAGTGCCATGTAATATACTCAGAAGAACATTAGCACATTTACCTTGCACCTCCAGGGTTGAGGGTTCGAAGCCCGCCTCTACCATGTGTGTGGAATTTGCATGTTTTCCCTGTGCTTTGGGGGTTTCTTCTGGGTATTTCAGTTTCCTCCCACAGTCCAACGATTGTGTCCAAAGATTAATGGGCTAATTATGTTATGAGCATTGTATGTGGTTTGTGATTGTACCCTCGGATGGCTTGGCAACAGGTACAGGGTGTCTCCTGCCTTGTACCCCATGTTCCAAGCTCCCCATGACTTTGTGTAGGATATGCAGTATGATAAATGTCACTCTAATTGAGGGAGAGATACAGCACAGCCAATTTTGCTCCTTTGGCATGGTCAGCAGTCTTGTGCCACTCAGTATCCATTACCACATTTTACTAGCATTTGGCAGGTGCACATTTTAAGTCCTGGTCTTGGCATCCATGCATCATGAACAAGTCTGCTGATTTTACATTATATTTTGGACTTTTTTCATTCTGTAAATGTTGGTATTTGTACAGATGTGTGTATTTATGTGATCCCATGACAGCGGCTGTCCTGAAGTATGAGAACAACGTGATGAACATTCGCCAGTTTAACTGCTCCCCCCACCCCTACTGGTTGCCAAACTTCATGGACGTCTTCACCTGGTCTCTGCCCTTCGTGGGAGAGAAAGGTAACTCTTCTCTCTACAGCATTGACATTCAATTGGAAAACACTGATGAAATATAGGACCCCTGTAACGATTATGCATAAACTCTCCCCTGCAGTCACAGAGATGCTGGTGAATGTGTTGAGCATCTGCTCCGATGATGAACTAATGAACGATGGAGATGAGATCTTTGATGGTAAGGCATGTCCATTATATTCTGCACACTGTCCTATCTATTTTCTCCTATTTCTATTGCAGGCTTTGTTTTCTAAAGCGATGTATTCAGAATCCTCCTTGCAAACCACAAGCTCAGTGTTCTTAAGAAGATCGCATAGTGTTCTTGCTCCCATCAAACCTAGCATTTAAATGACCTTCCGTGTAGCAATATAGTCAGAAATCTTATGTTCGCCCACAGCCAACGCAGCAGCTGCGCGGAAAGAGGTGATTAAGAACAAGATCCGTGCCATCGGCAAGATGGCCAAGATGTTTTCTGTGCTCAGGTACGTGAAGGACTTTCAGTGATGAGGTCACTTTCAATATGCTAATCTAAGTCATCGACTCAGAGACTGGAGACTTATGTGAGTTTGTGCGTATGTATATGTCTAAATACAGAGAGGAGAGCGAGAATGTGCTGACGCTGAAGGGGCTGACCCCGACTGGCATGCTGCCCAGTGGTGTGTTGTCCGGGGGCAAGCAAACACTACAGAGCGGTGAGCATACAAGCCTACACAGGGTCTCTGGGCACTTTCATAAACCTGTCCCTGTCTTTTCCACCTGTCTCTCCATCTGTCTCTCTGTATCCTCTGACACCAGGCTTTAGGGTACTCTTCTAACTATACTACATGCACTATGAGTGGCCCCAAAGCCTGGACCGCAGTGGGTCAGTTTCCCCACAGTGGGTAAACTGGGGTGAGGTGAGCGTCTGTGAGTCTGTACCAGGTTAAGAAGGACAGCCAGGCGTCCGGGAACGTGTGTGTGTGCCTAAGGGGTTGACTGGCTCTGTGCTCCATAGTCTGGTTGGCATGCATGCATTTCGCAGGATCGTCGCTACTGGTGCACTACTGCTGCCTGTGCCTTACTGCCGTATGCATGGCTTGTTCGAGTGTAACTGGGTCCCCTCCTCTCCCCCCAGCCACCATTGAAGCCATCGAAGCGATCGAGACAGAAGCAAAAGACGGAGAAGGTAAATTCAGGACATGTATCTGGGCTTAGCATCAGCTGTTTCACAGCCATGATCAACTCGCATTCACACAAGGACAAAAGCAGTGTGCATTGAGGTCTAAGAAAGGGCAAGGCAGATGTCTGGGAACCATTTTAAAGTTGCAGTTTGTGATCTTTAAAAGTGTTTCTAGACTTATAATAATAATCTACTTTCAAAAATACATTTTAAAAAAGCTGAGATTCAAGATATTGCCATGCAGCGGCCCTCAGTTTTCTTCAATTTCAGATTCCTGTTTAAATTTTTTTCAGGCCCAGAAAATGACCATGATGATATTTAACTGTACCTTTTTTCCTTAAAAAGCAAGGTTTCCACAGAGCGGGTGCGGTCTGTTAGGGGGAAGGAGAAGAGCATGTATGTTCATTTACAGGCAGAAGAGGACTCTGAAAATTAAAAACTGCTCCTTTAAGCTCGGTAGCATCCAGAAAATCAATGACTTTTTATGTAATTATAAGTTGAGTGCATCTGGAGTGAAGTATTGTTGCATTAGTACCTTGTGCTTTTGGTTAAGCTGCAGTGGCAAAGGCACAAGTATTTTTTCAGACCTCTTTTTACATTGTGGTCCAAGGGATTGAACTTGGACAGTCCTTCATTTTTATGACTTTACCAGATATTTACATTTGCCCTTTCTCAGTGACAACAGCCAAGAGAATAGGGACATTCACAGTGAAGAATGCATGACGTTTTGAGATGGTGTCTAACACAGACGCATGATCTCTTGAGTCGGTATGTTAAACGCTGCATTTTTCTCATCCTCTCATGAGGCACCTGTGAGTAGAGCATGTGGTAACTGGAACTCTCAGGAACTCCCAGCCAACCAGAGTGTGTTAGCCTCTTCCACAACCTCTCGTGCTTGAAAGCAGACACACCTCAGTGGCTCACACATGGAAAAGGAACTGATCGCTATTTCCTCTCCAGTCCTGTTTTTGGGACAAGCAGAAAAGGGGGGGAGGCCTGGTAATTGAATACAGACGATAGAGGGGAAATGGGTTTAATATCCTGAGTAAAGATTGTTCTGCAGTGAGTCTTGAAAGCTACTTTATAAGTTAAAGCCTATACACAACATTTATTCTTTAAGATAAGAAGTGGAAAGAACTAAGAGTAGCTATCATCAGAGTATTAATATTATACTCTTATATTATCATTTAAACATCGATGTTATGTAACAGAAAGTAGTAAGAACTTCAATACATTTCTTCATGTTATAGGCTCCTGTACTGTATATACAGCATACTATATATCACAGACCACTGTTAATGGATTTATAGGGAATGAAAAGGGCGGGCCACTATTTTCAAACTTGGGTATTGTTTGGTTCTCCATAAAATCCAATCTGTTTTTTTTTTTTAAATCACTGACTATTGAATTACATAAGGTGCAAAAGGAATGACAAGTGGTGCTCCTTTGATTTTATATTATATACATAATTTTTTTTTTATTCCACAGCACTGATAATTCTCACTACTGATGAATCAGAAGGTTTGATTCATTTTCTACAAAAGCAGGTCTAAAAGTAGTTCCTGTTGCAAGGTTTATATTAATGTGCTTGCTCTAATATGTAATCGTCTATAGTAAGAACTTACACTGGGATGTCTGTGGCAGATGCTTTACATGAACGATTCAAAAATGTGGGTAATCACTGATATGGTGAAACTTTCTCTGAAAGCTTGTTTTTGTAAGGAAAGGATTCTCCAGCATCAACACTTTGTAACAGTCAGAGGTACAGTAACTAAATCATTGTTGGCAAGTTGCTGTGGTATAAAAAGAATAAAACACTTTGGGACCTGCGTTTACAATAAATATAACATTGCTTATTTTCCTATAACAACATGCCCTGTCATGTTTTATTCCTTAAATATGACACTTTTTACAGAAAGAAGCCTCGACATTATAGTTCCATTAAACATATGGTATTCTGGTGTTCATTGTGATCTGTGCCTCTCCACAGCCATCCGCGGCTTTTCTCCACAGCACAAGATCAGCAGCTTCGAGGAGGCTAAAGGTCTAGACCGCATCAACGAGCGCATGCCTCCCCGTAAAGACGGCGTTAACCACGTTGGTCACTCCATGGGCAAAATGAACATGTCCGAGGCCAATGGTACTGACGACAACAGCAACATTCAGTGATGCATTGGCCCCCTGCAGTGACCGCATGCCCAAACCTGTGCCACTGTTGGCAGGATATCGCCAAAACCTGAAAATTTAAAGCCTCCTGATACCAACCAAACCCAGACATAACTATACGTATGCATCCACTACTGCTATATCAAATTAGCGAAGCAAACTATCCAATTTCAAATCTGTCATGGATGTGGGTGGAAGGCGGTCGCTCTTGTCCGCTGCCAGTTTACCATATGTGGGTTTCTCGCTGTTTCGGGCGAGTTCTGCTGCTTTTTGGGTGTGACGAACAGGGTAGGGGGTGGGGATTTGCTTGGGAGGGGGGAGTAATGTCAGTCAAGGGCTGAAAGTGTCTTTATCAATTCCTTTCTGACTCCACCCATTCACCAAGTGGGCAGGGACTATGGATTTAGAACTCTCTCTTTAGCCTGATCCATCGCAGCTCATTGGTGAGGGTGACCAGTCAGTACCAATGCCACGCACACATTTGAATATTTTGATTGATGAGTTTTCTTCATGAGCCCATCTCGTAATGAAATGATCGCACTGTTTGACATGTTTTGCTACTAGTATTAATGAATATGAAATTTGAAATGATTCAAAAGTGAAACATTTCTAAGAAAGGACATTTAAAGAGAAAAATATGTACATTTTATTACTTGCAATGCAATCTTACCTGAGTATTTTTTATTTATTTGTTTGGTTTTTTTTTTTTTTTGGTAAGATGCCATAAAGCTGCGTGGATGTAAGGTGTAGGGAGCTTGCGTATGTTGGCTATGAACTCCGGCTGTCTTTTATGTGGAGTAAACAATTGACGATGGGGGAGAGGGGGGAGGGGAGTTATGCAGTTGAATTTTGACCTTTGGCACCACCTACCTGATTGTTTTTCACCTGCCTGTAACTCGAGAGAGAATGCACATAGTATGTTTCGCAAGTCGAATGAACCTATATATAAGTATAAATATATACATATATAAATATATTATTAATAATAAATGATGGACAATATCGAGGACAATTTTTAACAGCATCTGTTGTATGGAACGCATCAATGCATGCAATTAAGTTCCTTATTGATATGTGAAATTATAATTGTGATGTGTTTCAATATAGTAGATTTGAATTATTTCCCTCTTCAGATTATATTTGTAAAGTTCAACTTTGTTTTTTGGGTTTTTTTTATATCTATATACAGTTAATGATTTTTTTTGTAATCTTTTCTTCTGTTTTTAATTTATTTTATTTTTTTTTAAGGTTATTTTGTTGATTGATTTTATTTTTGTATTGTTTTTGCTGTACAGGCACCAATGCTCTTTTTGAGGTGGTAAGTCATTGTGCTTTTGTTTTGTTTATTTATTTTTTTTGTTTAGTTTAGTTGGTGTAAAGAATGTGTTCAATAGTGTGAATGAACATATTACTCAGTGAAAAGCAACATTCAGGCTGCCAAAGCATGATCGCATGGTTTATTCACATGTAAATTAATCGGACACGCTGAAAATCCTGTGTCTCACTTTGAAGGAAAACTATATTCTCATTATAATTCTTGATGATATCCTTATACTTCTTATTCTTACAATTATGCTTACAGTTCTTTTCTCCACTCTTTTCTGATCCTTGTTTGGTCCAAATGTGGTTTTTCAGAGAAGGAGTTTAATGGATTTTAACTTGTGACTATTTTTTCTTGCAATTTTCTCTTGAACTAAGTTTTGGCATTTGACTTCCTAAATGATAACACATTGTAAGCATGCCCTATGGGACAAATCACTTTTTTTACTCTTGAATAAAATATGCATGAACTACTGTGTCTGTCACTATTCTGTATCCGTGGTATGTGTTTTCCTAAGCATAGATAAAATATTTTGCTGCAAGAGACTATGAGCCAAATGTAAATTTGCATAAATTTAGAGGAAATCCTACTTCAGTCTCACAATCGTGTAGCTTTTTCCAGTGGTGGCTCATCCATTGGGACAGGTGGGGCAGGGCCCAGTCATATACGATATTGTGTACATCAGTCCTTCAACAAATGTTAATCTTCATGTGCTGTTGAAACACTAAATACCTCTTTTGAGTGACTAACAAAATTTTATTAGACTGATATAAGCCAATTTGCTCAAGTTTCTAGATGTTGTGCAATAGTGGAGCCATAGAGTTATTATAATATCTAGTGGTCAAAAATGGGAACTTCAGCAAGCACTAATAAGGGTCCATTTGGACAGGAATTACGCTGCCCCATGCTCGTTCTATGCATGTTTTGTTTATGAGAGACAGGAGACAGAACAGTTAATAATATCAATAATGCATTTTCAGTGCTCATCTCACACACTGTGAAAATGGTAATAAGAACAACAACTTGCCTTACACTATTATCTGTCAATTTCCATAACTAGCTAGGTTGTTAATGTAATGTGTCTTTGGAGTGCAATTATCAGCAACCAGAATCCATCATACCTGAAGCTATGATTGAAGAATTTGCACATCTGAACGATAAATGAGCCAAATTTCTTTAGAAATGAGGCAAAAATAAACCTCATAAAGTGAGGTGGCAGAGGTATGTCAGATGTTCAGTTTGATCAACTAAGGGGATCAACTGTTTGCTGTCTTAGACCAGACTACATCTTTCTGTTCTCAATTGAAAATTGGTGTACAGTTAGTTTGTTCCAAGTTCATTCAAGTCCCTTTAACTCTCAACTGTCTGTTATGGAGTTGCTCTAAAAATTAACTAGCCCATAGCAGAAGTCAAGTATTATAACCTTTTGACTTAAATTTGTTTGAGGCTGCTAATCATTATGTTGTCCTGCTCCACCAAAACCTATAATCATGAGCCGTTCCTGAATGTTTCATTGTTTTGCAGAGAAACCACTCCCTCTTATCCAGGCTGAAGTGCAAGCACAAGGCCAGAGAGTTGCTTTTCCATGAGAACACTACATCTGCTTCCTCCTATTCTTTCACGGGAAGCTATGGGTCACTGTCAGCGCCATAGCAGGCTCTCCCTGAAACCAAGAGTGGGCACGAATACACACACACACGCAGTCAATCAACAGGATACAACCACACTTTACACCATCTTGTTCCTCCCATCAGGAGTTGCACATTGCCGTGGACTCACTCACATGTGCACACTTTAAAACTTGTCTCTTTTAATATACATCCATACCTGGTGAACTTTAATAGTCAGCATTTTTCTAGCAACACACCTAAAACTCTATGGATAAAGCCATGGCTCTACTGTTATATCCTTTTACTGTCCTCTGTATGTATGTATCGCTTGTTGCAGGTAAGTCTAAAACATTCCTATTGACAGAACTTCACTGCATAGTTTAATCTAGTCTCTGTACAATGAGATACCAAAAGGAAAAACTTACGATAAATGTAACTAATGATACTTCTCAATGAGAAAATGACAAAAAATATAGACATAGCTACATTATCTTAAAAAAAAAACAAACGTTCATATTAAGAAAGATTCATTGGGATTACATTCTAATTTGTAAGGACATCCGGGCTGGATGTGGACATATGCTAGTAACAGATTCCTCATATCGGCAACCGAGATTTAAATCCACAAACTAATAAGCAGCTTTGCCACCATGTACTATAAATGCGATTTATAATAATAACAATATTAATGAGTGACCTATATGGGCTGAGCAGACAATAAAATGTATGGCATCCTGAGTAAACCTACTGGATGTCGTCTGATTCTGGCAAACAGCCAAAAAAATCTATTGTGCTTTGGACAGAATTAGGTTTTTTTGCCTATAAGTATACGTAGGCACCTCAACTTCAAGAAACCATAAACATATTTCACTGTAATGATGTGGAAATGTTTTTAGTTATATTTTGAATTTTGGCTAGACTATCTTCCTCCAAAGATAATGTTGTAAAGGAGTCAGTTTAACAAATGTAGCGTTTAAAAACTGTATAAAGAGATCTAAAACTTTGAGGTGTGATTTAATCACACAATGAACACACACTTCAGTCAAGCTGTTGGATAGCTGTTTGCCATAGCAAAATGGATATAAACCTAATCAGTTTGTGTATTCAGATAATGTCTGTCAAAATGTCCATGACTCTCCGTGGCCACATACTGAATGGAATCTTTCACTATTGCTTTTTTAAACCGTGATCAGTGTTAGATTAAAGCATCCATATGAGGCTTTGGAGAATCTCTTGGTGGAAATACGTTCTTGCAGAAGAACATTTTGTATATCAGATGTCCGCTCCATCAGAAAGGGTTAACATCATGGGTGATTACATGTAATGATTTCAATATTATAATTAAGCTTATAATGTTTTGTATTCTTTTCACAGTGACTTGTGAAAGTCCAGTAACTGAAAACTCTACATCTAGTATGAATGTAACACAACAAACAGGTAATACAGTACCATTTTACATAATTTAAACTGCACATGAATAACTTAGTTATTTCTAGACTTACATGATTAACAGAGTATTAAAAAGTTGTCTTCATTTTCTTATTATTGACCTTCAGCAGATTATACAGTTTGACCTGATTCTTTATGTTTGAAATATTTGTGGATAATGTCAGATAGAGGTTGCTGTGTATTTTTGTTTTATTAAATGCGCTACTTTTTAAGACAAGCTGAAAATTCTCAACCTTCTTTATTTGCTTATTTATTTTTTGATCCTCCGTTCTTCTCCTTAAAGCCATATATAGCAGTATTTCAACATGTTGTCATTTGATATGTATTTTAAGTCTAGGGTAATAAATGCTAAAGACATTTTTATACAGTGGTCACAGGTTGTTTTTTTGTGGCTTAGTAATCATTATAATAAGATACTTTACATTTCAATTTCACAAGACACTAATACTTCTTCTAGTGGCCTTAGTGTGACCTCCCAACTTACCAGGTAAACATAACAGATGTGCAAGTTACCCATGCCATAGGCGCTGACACACACCCATATCATGAAAGATGCTGGCTTTTGAACCAGTTGCTGATAATAGCTTGGATGGTCCTTTTCTTCTTTGGCCCAAACACAATGGATGTTTTGTCTAAAAACTATTTAAATGTTGACTTGTCGGACTACAAAAGATGATTCCACTGTGCTACTGTCCATCTGGACAGTGTTGGACATATATGGCTTCTGCTTTGCATAGTAAAGCCTTAACTTCTATCTGTGTATGCAGCGGCGTATGGTTTTGACTGACAAAGGTTTACCAAAGTATTCCCGAGCCCATGTCAGGAGATCCATAACAGACTCATGACGGTTTTTAAGACAGTGATATCTGAGGGCTCGGAGATCACACACATTCAGTGGTTTTCAGCCTTGCCCTTTACACACAGAGATTTGACAGAGTCCTTGAATCTTTTAATTATATTTTGCACTGTAGAAGGTGAAATTCGCAAAATCTTACCACTGGCAGATCGGCAAGCCTCGACCCATCCTTGCTCTTGAAGGACTAGGCCTTTTTTGGAGGCTCCTTGTATACTATGATTAGACGATTGCCTCACCTGTTTGACATCACCTTCTTATTTCAACTTGTCACATCGCTATTAGTCCTAAGTTGCCAGAGTCCCAGCTTTCTTGGAATGTGAATTCCAATTTCAAAATTGATCATCAAATACCTTGTCTTTATACATTTTTGTGCTTAAATACAAGTTAAAAGTACAATTCACTCTTTGTTTCTATTAGCATTTTCCATACTGTCTCAACTTTTTTGGAATTGTATATAAATGGATGTAAATTAGCAGTTTGTAACTGTCATATGAATTAATGCCTTTCTTTTCTGTGTTTTACCTGTATATGTAGTTATCTGTAAATGAGCCATTTAAATTAAATTAAACAATTAAACAATCCAATTCAATCTTATAAACAATCAGTGCAGAGTTAACTTATACATACAGTATAGCATTCACCCTTAAACTACTGCCCTGTAGGTAAAATATTAACCTCGTAAATCCCATTGCACTGAATGTAGTCCAATCTGTAATGTCTTCCTCTATGTGCAGGTAATGGTGCTAAACCAACACAGACGCCAGACAACGGGCTCACAATGTTAGCCTTCGGTAGGCTGCATGTGCAATCGTGGGATCAGGATTGTTCAGAGATATATTTCAATTTCACTTTTGTAATGGTATTGTTACCTTTTTTTGTTGCTTTTGGGCAGGTGTGATGAGCTTCATTCTCATATTGATCATTGTTATGGTGATCTTGGTAACAGCTGTTAACTTCAGAGGACAGTGCGCTAATACAAAGGAAGAGGGTGAGATTTTCTCTGTGTGTGTGTGTGTGTGTGTGTGTGTGTGTGTGTGTGAGTGTTCTCACACAGTTTTAATGGAAATAATGAGGATTTTATCTACCTTGTAGGTGTCAAAAACTATGGCTCTGTGATATCAAAAGGGTATGAACTAAAACTCAAAAATGCATTTTTGAATATATGTAAGCAGATCATCAGTTACATTTTAATTAT
Source organism: Prietella phreatophila (assembly GCA_025728095.1). NCBI lineage: Eukaryota > Metazoa > Chordata > Actinopteri > Siluriformes > Ictaluridae > Prietella > Prietella phreatophila. The sequence goes on from JAOUWY010000035.1 coordinate 13,930,618, forward strand.
ATTTGTGATTCGTTCAATGTTCTTACAGTCATTTAAGCAACATGGGAGAGAAGGAAAGCATCATGCTTGTCTCCATGAGGACAATAAACACAGACACTGGTAAAGGTTTATAAAATTCAGTGAAATACCTTCAGTGCCATCTTGCACAATCAAACTCCATTTGTGTGTGTGTGTGTATATT